>BEXV01000306.1:183851-203501 GCA_003118195.1 Hemicentrotus pulcherrimus | reverse complement strand
GGGGGGGGGGGGGGGGGGGGGCTTCTAAAGCCCCCCCCCCCTGGGATAGATAGGGTTAAACAGGCAAATAAAATATCAAATTGAGCTTAAATTGAAAATATTTGTAAAGTGGTCTATTGACATAAGAGGCCTGTATACATTCCATTTGATCCACCGAGTGATAGGAATAAATAAATTCTGTTTTTCTTCTGACTGCATCTAGTGTCCTGTAACTTTGAGAGTAATCTGTGTCTTTGGGAGAATGCTGAGTATGGAGACGCAGCTGACTGGATCAGGCTCACGGGGTCCTCTGATACCACAGAAACAGGACCTAATGTAGATCACACCATCGGTACAGCATTAGGTAGGTAGAGCACTAGAGCTGTATTAAACGGTGTTGTGATCTATAAGTCTCTAGATTGTGAACCATAAGGTATGGGGTTCAAAACCTTGCTGCAGCACTTACATTCTTTAACAAGACATTCATTCTACATTTGCCACATGTGTATAGTGGTATAGGTAGTATTCATTCCTTGAGTACACTGAGCACTAAGGTTATCAGACTTTCGATATTAAGTTGAGACTAATACCAATAGTGTAATTGTCAATGATTTGAAACTGATTTGGCTTTAATTCTGACTAGAAGAGTTGAATGTACTTAAGTTCCAGTTGTTAGGGTCCTTATCAATAATTAAAAGCTAAATCTGGAAGATAATGTTTCCTTTTTTTTCCTTAGCTTTCCTATTGAATACAATTACCATATCTTTAAAAATGTGATTGCAGGACTATCATGTGATATACGGTGGTCTTCAGTCATGCACATATCAGGATATATAATATGAAGCTTAATCTACTTTTATCTTTCTCAGGTTACTATATATACTTGGAGAGCAACACGCTTGCCCCTGGTTACACATCCTGGCTCATTTCTCCCTCCTTCAGACTAGAAGACCTCTCCATTGCATGTTTCTCATTTTGGTATCACATGTATGGATCTACGATCGGTGAACTCAACTTCTATCTCGTCGATGAGACCACGCTGGACGAGACGTACCAATGGAGACTCAATGGTCATCAGAACCCTGACCAGAATACATGGCTTCAGGGCAAGTTTGGAATCTTGAATGAGGGCATGGTTAGTATAATTCATAATATTAACCCTTTGCTTACGGGAACCGGATGCTCCCTGTATTAAGCCTATGGGAATTAGAGAATTCAGTAGTCAACGGGTTAATAATAATAAGTACATTCACAATTTTCAATCTGGGATACACGGCCCTACGTAATACTAATAACTTAATGATGATAATGATGAACTCAACTTAGGTTTGTATTGGGTGTGATGTATGATTTAAGTTGTGTTCAGTCAGTTGACGGTTTGTCTGATAATGTATCTTTCGTCTATCTTCCACCAAGATCTCCTCCCCCTCCTCGTTACTCTCTCTCTCTCTCACTTCCACTATTTCTCGCTACTTTCTTTTTTCTGTCTCTTTCTCTCCCCCCCCCCTTTACTCTCTCACTACCCCTATCTCTCCATCTTTTCATTTTTCTGTGTCTCTTTCTCCCTCCTCTCTCTCTTTCTCTGTCTCTCTCTGTCTCTATAACTAAATGAACTTTGCGCACATAATTTTCTCAGCCAATCTTTCCAAGCACATAAATCATTTACATACTTTCAACACTCTGATTTTGACTTGATTGGATTGCAGCATACATTGGTTTTCAATCTCTGATTGAATGATTTATGTTTAACTTTTTATCTTTCATATCCAGACCACCCCAACCCCTCAATTGGGACAAACATATGTGGTATGTATCTTTAAATTCTCAAATTGAACTATAAATGAATATTTCATTTGCTATTTTAAGATTTATTAAGTCGTAACTTCAACTGAGTTTAATGAAGAAAACAAAACAATATTATATATTCCAATAAGTTTTTTTTTCAAATTAAAAAATAATTGCTATTTGTAAAGTGTCTNAAAATGGCCAAAATGGAGTTACGCTTTTGTGTCACTGACCCCTCAAAATTTACTTGGGCGGCTCATATATCATGTATGCTCATGGCATTTCAATCTTTGATACAGTTAATCTTCATTGCCACACGAGGGAGCAGTTTCTACAGTGATATAGCTATTGATGATCTTTCTTATGACCCTTCTTCCAGTTGCCCACCTCTTGGTAAGTTTTGTTCAAGGTACTTTTACAAAAGACATTTTGTTACTGTTATTTAAAGGCGTTTGTACAAACTCTGTAAGAAGGACGTAAGAAAGACATAAGAAACTATGCCCCATCTACGTATCTCTTTGGACTTTGGAATTCGTACAAACGGAGATTCGTACGAATGCAACGTTCATACAATCCTTTGTGACCATAGCTTTAATCCGCAACCCTAGGATTAATAATAATAATAATAATACATGAGATTTATAAGGCACCGAATCCGCTTGATAGTCCAATGCTCAAGGCGCAGCTTGTGCAAAAGATGAAATACATACATGATACATTTATACAAAGTGCGATTGGAAAGGTACAGACATGAAAAGTTAAGGTAATCAATTATAAGCTAAATTAAACAGATATTTCTTAAGATTGTTTTTCAACACTTCAGCAGAACTGCTATTCTTAATCCATTGAGGGAGAGTATTCCATAATTAGGCCCAGCATGCAGCTGAGCAAAGGTTGGCTCCCCCACTTTGTTTTAACCCTAGGAGTAACAAGAAAGCCAGAGTTTTGAGAACTTGGCTGTCTAGAAGGAAAGTAATGCTTAATCAAGCCGATGTTATACTGCGGAGCAGAGCCATGCGGCCGTCAGATGGTAAAACGGTCTATCTCTAAAATCGCTGTTCTGAGAAAAATGACTTTGAAGTTTAGAGGTTTAAGCTTGTTTAGGACATGGGTATAATCAATTGTTAGCAATGGGGCAAGAAGAAGCATACTGAACACTGATAACTGGAGAATTTTGTGCTTATTTGGGGTTTTGATTATAAAATAAATGATATTTTTGTGCAGATAGACTGTTTAACCACAGCACGTGAATACACTCCCACTACACATCATAAGATGGTAAAATGGTCTATCTTCTAGATAGACCATAAACACTATTGCCATACTACTAACTCGAAGATAGACCATTTTACCATCTGACAGCGATGATTAAAAAATCTCAGTTAAGAAGGTAAAAAGGTTTATGTAAAAGATCGTTTTACCCCCAAACGATATTACCGGCAATGGGCTAACTCAAAGATAGACCGTTTTACCATCAAATATGAAGGAAAAATTAAAAAAAGTACCAAGATAGCGGAAATTATCTCTAAAAGAAGACATGATGGGATTTTCTCGGTAGCACCATTGGAAAGAGCGCCCTCACATTAACTGGAAATTAAATTTACCTCAAAAAGTCAATTTTTTGAGTTAGACCGTTTTACCATCTGACGGCCGCATGTATATATACAGTGAAATAATAGCAAAATAATCTTGAAAACAACACGTTTTTCTACGGGCAACCAATGGAGTAATTTGAGGACTGGTGTGATGTGACTGTACTTGTTGGACGAGGTCACGAAGCGAGCAGCAGCATTCTGTAATCTTTGTAATTTTGCGAGTAGGTTGTGAGGCGAACTAAACAAAAGGCCATTACCAAAATCTAAGCGAGAAGAAATTAAAGCATGAGTAATTTTCTCTGTGGCACTACGGTTAAGATATTTACGAATAAAACCCAAATTGTGTAACTGATAAAGTACTGATTTTGAAACATATTGAATTTTTGTAGACATGGTTATGTTTGAGTCGAGAAACACACTAAGGTTGCGACATACATTAGATAGGGTAATTTCATGTCCAGCAAGAGTAATTGAAGTAATGGAAATCTTCTCTGAGTTTTAGAACCATGCATTATAAATTCGCTTTTGTCGAGATTTAATTTAAGTGAATGTGAATTTAACAAATTATGAACATCTTGTACACAAGTCTCAATGTTATGGATAGCGCTGGCTGCATTGCTCTGATTAGGTTTGAAAGAAGTATTTGAATATCATCAGCATAAACATGATAACGGAGAGAATGGTGATGAAAAATATTCTTCACACCGGTTATGTATAACAGAAACAATGTGGGCCCGCCCACAGAGCCTTGCGGGACTCCGCATGTAAGTGGTACAAAATCTGAAAGGCAGCCGTTTATCAAGACAGCTTGAGAATGGCATGGCAGGCATGACTTAAACCATTCCATTGTTTGTTATCGATGCTGATAATGGTGATGGTGATAGTGATGCTGGTGGTGATGGTGATGGTGATGGTGGTGATAATGATGAAGGTGATATGTCGATGGTGATGATGCCGGTGTTGATAAGGGTGGTTACGGTGATGGTGATGATGGAGGGGATGGGGATAGTGATGTTGTTTGTGATGGTGATGGTGATGATGATCTTGGTGATGGTGATGATGATGGTGGTGATAATGATGAAGGTGATGGCGATGGTGGGGGTGATGGTGGTGGTGATGATGAAGGTGATGGCAATGGTGATGATGCCGGTGTTGATAAGGGTGGTTACGGTGATGGTGATGGTGATGATAGAGGTTATGGGGATAGTGATGTTGTTTGTGATGGTGATGGTGATGATGATCTTGGTGATGGTGATGATGATGGTGGTGATAATGATGAAGGTGATGGCGATGGTGGGGGTGATGGTGGTGGTGATGATGAAGGTGATGGCAATGGTGATGATGCCGGTGTTGATAAGGGTGGTTACGGTGATGGTGATGGTGATGATAGAGGTTATTGGGATAGTGATGTTGTTTGTGATGGTGATGGTGATGATGATCTTGGTGATGGTGATGATGATGGTGGTGATAATGATGAAGGTGATGGCGATAGTGATGATGATGGTGGTGGTGATGGAGATGGTGGCGGTGATGGTGATGGTGGTGATGGTGGTGATGATATGGTGATGGTGGTGATGATGGTGATGGTGGTGGTGATGATGAAGGTGATGGCGTTGGTGGTGATGACGAAGGTGATGGCGTTGGTGGTAATGAAGAAGGTGATAGGGATGGTCATGGTCATGGTCATGGTCATGGTGATTGTGGTGATGATGACAATGGTGATGATGATGATGGTGATGGTGATGGTGATGATGAAGGGGATGGCGTTGTTGGTGATGATGATGGTGATGATGGTGATGATGATGTTGGTGATGATGATGATGGTGATGATGATGGTGATGATGGTGGTGGTGATGATGAAGGGGATGGCGTTGTTGGTGATGATGGTGGTGTTGGTGATGATGGTGGTGGTGATGAAGAAGGTGATGGTGATGGTGATGATGAAGGTGATGGCGATGGTGGTGATGGTGGTGGTGATGATGATGGTGATGGTGGTGGTGGTGGTGATGATGATGGTGATGGTGATAATGGTGGTGGTGATGATGAAGGTGATGGCGATGGTGGTGATGATGGTGATGATGTTGGTGATGGTGGTGATGATGGTGATGATGATGATGGTGGTGGTGCTGATGATTGTTTAGACGTAGATGATGACGATGATGTTGACAGCAATGAGGAGACTCTGGATGATGGTGATAATGACGATGGTGTACTTTATTAATCAAATTCTCTACATTTTTAAACCTTTTGCAGAGGAGTGCTCCTTTGAGACTGACTACTGTGGATGGTCTCAGGAAACAGTTCAAGATGACTTTGATTGGAAGAGAACCAGAGGAAAAGAACACAATGCCATTCCATCTGATAAAACTACTGGTGTAAATACAGGTAAACAAAGATACTTTAAACAACTGATGGTTGATTGATTTTTTACCTGACTGCTAATAGAGAGCATGTATAGGCTTGTAAGCAGAAGCGTACGCAGGATTTTTTCAAGGGGGGTTTTAACATTTTTAAATCGGGCTGAAATTTTCGCAACGACTCAGCCAGCCATTGAATAAGGGGGGGGGGGGGGGGGAGGGTAAGATCACTTTTTGTGTGTTTTGTTTTGTGTCCCCAAATTTGCAAATTTGGCCGATTGGTTGTGGGGTTGGGGGAGGAGGGTAAGGGCTGCTCTTTTGGGTCACCAAATTACTACAAAAATTAAAAAAAAACATTAAAATTGTTAGGGGGGGGGTTCAAACCCCAAAACCCCCCCCCCCCCCCGCTAAGCGCCTGCATGTAAGTAAGAAATCAGGAGAACGTCAGCAATGCGGATACAATGCCTTACCAAAGGCCACAAGCGAACTGACTTTGTTTTTAACCTTGCACCTGACTTAAGAGACCCTTGGTCTACTACTGAGCCAATAGTTTATGAAAGGGGTGAATAAAAACTTTGAATTTGATGTGTTGTGATATAATTTCTGATCAGGGTAGTAAAGATTAATTCTAGATCTGTGTTCTAATGACATAGTTCTACCAGAATGGCACGAAAAGATGATATTATTTTGAGTTGCAGATGCATCTTTTTGTGCTTTTTCATTTTACTATTAAAGCTACCTAAATTAAATTACAAAATTGCATTTTGCCTGTGGTTTGATGTAGGGTACTATGCCTGGGTGGACACGACATCTAACCCCGTGGACGGACAGAACGCTATCCTCTACAGTCCGACCTACACCCTGACATCCATCCCGCACTGTCTTCGCTTCTACTATTACCACGACGGGATAGGCGCGCTTACTGTTCACTCTCGTCAATCAGGAACATATTCAGATCCGCTCTGGGTGGCACCTCCGTCGGGTGTGACGGGTTGGAGGTTTGGGAGCAGCTCAGTGACTGATGTACACAGTTTTCAGGTACTGTAGCCATAATTCATGCATATGATACACCTAAGTGATGATTCAAACCAGTGATCTTTCTATCAAGGAAATACTTACTTATCCAATTTCAATAATATATTTTCTTTAGGAATCATCAACACTCATCAAATATATTTCATTGTGTCATTTTTTTCTTTCCCTATTCACTCTACAGGCTGCCATCAAGGGTACTGTAGGCTCTACTCCTGGTTCGCTCATGGCCATTGATGAAGTCAGAATCGACCTGGGGGCTTGTCCACCATTAGGTAGATTTCAAGATTTATTTTACTTAATGCTTGTAGGAGGGGGGGGGGGTCGCTCTATCTCAGCCCCATGAACAAGTTATTATCATTGCAGTATTCACCATATATGTGAGCAGTAAGAATCCTTTATAATTGCTGTGGTTCAGTTTTGATTTATCATTCCACACACAGGTGACGTCTAATACTTTGATAGTAACCCAAACGTTACTCTCCCTTCTTACATATTATATTTCAAAGGATATTGCTTTCGATTCGGGTATGTAACTATTTGGGGCAGAATCAGTCTCATACATGCATGCTCACAAAAGAATTGTGTTCTTTTATACAATACCTCCACATTACATTTCTTTTCCTGGTGATACTACAGCACGTCTGACATAGCAACTCCTATGTTGGCTATTTATGGTCTATTGTAAACAGGTGGTCAGCTCTGGTGAAGTTACATACCACGGTCTCGTGTTAGTTCACTAATGATTGAAAGATGATGTCACAAGATGAATTAGATTTGGAGGTATTTTTTTAGGGTGGAGCTTTAGCAGGTCTGAGAAAAATACCTATAACAATATTTAAAAATCTATCAAAGATATTTAGATGTTCAAAAAACAAAATATGAGGTGTATGCAGCCCTGCATATCAACATGAAACAACTTCTATATGGATTTCACCCCACCTTTAATATCATATGCAAACTCTCATCAAATTGTTCTTCAACATTTATCTCTTGAAGGATATTGTACTTTCGAAGAGCCTACCTGTGATTGGTCTAACGTAGAGAATGATGACTTTGACTGGCTGATATACAGCGGGAGTACACCGAGCGGAGGGACTGGACCTACCAATGATCACACACTAGGGACTATCAATGGTAAATAAAGAAACACACCTTTTCACCATATTAGAATTTCCCGGGCAAGCACATTTTGGTTATTCCATTTAAAATTTATTCAGATTTTTTCAATTGTCAGTGACAATTCCTTCATTTTTCTTTTGAATTTGTTTACAGAATTGATTGATTGTTTTTAGGTAGGAGATTATTTCACACAACTGGAGCATGGTGTCAAAATGAGAATAATACATCATCTTTAATAACAGACCATGAATGATAATTATATGATCACACATTTGGTTCAACAAAAGTTAAATCACACCACCCCATGATATGTATGGAGAAGAAATGCTTTTCTTAAACAATTGAAAGCATTAAACTATATCATGATAGTGAATTTCCAGGAATGGCACATAGATATTAACAAGTGTAATATATCTACCATCATGGCATACTAAAATGTTTTACTTTTATGATTTTTCTACCTGAATGTTTGTTACAGTTGCTCAATTACAATGAATTGTATCTTGGTAGGTCATTACATCTACATAGAATCATCTAACTCTCACAGTGAGTATCAGGCCATTCTCTGGTCGGTTGACTTCCCGGCTCGGATAGAAGGCTGCTTCTCATTCTGGTACCACATGTATGGAACAGGTAAAGTATACAAATGATGCGCAGGTTTGAGTGGTCGGACGAATTGTGTGCTCAAGGTAACTTTGGGCATGGTTAAAAACATGAGGCATAGCAGAGTGTATTTTAGACCTGCCCAATGTTACTGTGTGCCCACAATTCCACCGACCCACATAATCAAACTGCATATCATCTTCATGACGTTTCTTACTGGACGCATGAAACCAAATTAATTTGTTTTTAGAATTTCAAAAAAAGAAAGAAATTAAAAGAAATTTAAAAAAAATACTGGTATTAAGAATTATTTGTTTTAAAAGATAAAGAAAAAAAATTCCCAAAAATAAAAATGTAAGAATTAAAATAACTTTTTTAGAGAATTATAAAAAAATAAAAAAATAACAATTTTAACGATAAAAAAAAAGTTCTAAAAATTGAAGGAAAAAAAGAAAAGGAAAATTAAAAATGATATTGCACGTATCCAGTAAATATATCTACACAGTAATTGATCAATCAGATTGTAGGGATTCTTCTACCCATTTTATAATTATCTATACCCCTCAAGAAAAAAGTTGCAATTCATGTTTTAGCATTGATATTTCTGTTGTTAGTTTACTATCATACTAAAGTTTGGTATGATTGATCAATAAATCAATTTTTAATCCTCTTAGAAATGATGCACTATTTTTCAATCATATGAGGCTAAGTGCAAAGTGAAATGTTGCAAAATGCATTGTGTTTGTTAATAGTGAATTGGTTTCAAGGATGGATTGTGCTTTGAAGGAATAACACAGAATGCATTTTGCAACATTTCACTTTTTATTTAGACCCTTATTCAAGTGAACTACACAGTCCATGATGGGCCATCATTGGAAAGGGGAAGAAATTGGCTTTTAAATGTTACCAACATCAAATATAAAGTTACATTATGTGTTACAAGAGAGATTTCAATTTAATTTCATTTATTGTTCAACCATCAACATATATATACAATCAAAATAAGTTACATCAAGAATTTAGAATAACACAATGATGGTTTGGTGATCCCGGAGAAAGCAGAACTTATAAAAATGGGCCACCAATACATAAAAAGATCAACAATAATTATACCCAAAAAAAATCAACATCAAACATTTATATAAACAAGGAAAAAAACGAGAAGTTCACTTCTGCAGAGATATCAATGCTCAAACCCTAATTGCAGATTTTTTTTTTGAGGAGTTTATAATACTGTTATGCTATGAGCGTGTGTGTGTGTGTGTGAGAGAAAGAGTGTGCACTTTTGGTCGTGTGCGTGTGTGTGTGTGTGTGAGAACCTTACTCTGAAAAAAATTGAGTCAAAGTGGTGGAATATTATAACGTTAGCAAGTCGTCTCTTACCAGACAAATGCTTGGTAGTCAGTTTTCTCAACAAGGTTCGAAACTTCGACCCAAAACCCCACTTAACTTCACCCTATCCCTAGCCAATAGACAACATAACATCCAATTGCAAACCTTAATTTTATATCTACATATCTACATTCTATAACTCGAAGCAATTGTCACTGGAGCAAATGTTGGTGAATCTTCCGCATTCATATTATGAAAATCAATGGAGGAAATGGGAGTTACCATTACTTGTAATTCACCAGCATCAATATTCAAACCTAAACATTTTTATTGTTTGAATGTGGTACAAAGTGTATCTCTTACATTGTCCTTGTTACTCTGGTTGCATCTGGTTGGGATATAGATGTGGGCCATCTGCAGACTATAGTTATTTGGTTAACTTTGCCCATGGCCTGGCAGCACAGCCGGCTGCACCCACTAATCGTGTATTTTTTTGTGATTTGCTATGAATTAAATATTTTCAATTCTGTATATTGATATGTGTGTTTTCTGTCAAATAAAAAAAATAATTGGGAAAAATATCTGTCCATAACTCAATAAGTCATTTCCTGGTGTATTCCAGAACTTGGATATCTCAACGTGTATACTCAGGAGATGGCTTCCTGCGTACGGGAGAAAATCTGGACTAAGAATGGTAACCAAGGGAATGCCTGGATACTTGCAGAGACTGATACCTCTATCGGTGTTTATCATCAGATATTTTTCCAAGCCATTGACCATAACACTGGCTACACAGGGGATATAGCATTAGATGATATACAATACACGGATCATAGCTGCAAATATGTTCGTAAGTGTCTGCAATTTTACCTTTCATTTGCCTCAAGTGTCAATATGCATGGTCGCTTCATTGCTGTAAGTGCAGATTGGCATGGAGCAATATTTTCAAATTGACAGAAGGATTTGTTTGTGTAACACTTTGACTTTGCGAAGTTGCCCTTTTCCATCTTGATTGGGTCCATGATAACCCATATAAGTCCTGTCTTGTTGCTCTGGAAAACAGATAAACAATCTTGAAGTTGTTGGTATATCTATTCCTTGATTAACATAATAACTACATTGTCCCCAATATATGTCCCCTCATTTTTATCATTCTGTGTTACCAATGTACCCCCTGCAGCACCCCCTACCACCGCTCCTACCAGACCACCTGTTACCATAACACCCCTCCAATGGGATTGTACCTTTGAGGGTGGTACACTCTGCTCGTGGACTCAAGGTTCCAACAACGATATGGATTGGATCATTCAAAATGGTAGCACTCCAACGGTCGGAACTGGACCCCCTGCGGATCACACCACTCAGACACAAGAAGGTAAGACCTTGTTCAAGATTCTAACCGTTAGGTCTGGGAGAAAATTTATTTTGACTTTCATGGTAGGGTTGCCTGTTGGATGTCTATCGATAAGATTGGGTTCAAAGTTCAAATTCAATTTCCAATAAAGGTGTAAAAGTAGAGGAGTGCATTTTCTTTTCAGGCGTAGGGTTGGTGCGAATGGTGCAATCCTCCCTTTAGAAGGTAGGTATGGATAACTTTTAATTAGAGTTTCAGATATTTTCATTATTTCACCAGCTTTTTACCAAATCATTCTTGATAGCTCTATGTGCATTTTTAGATATTTTCATTGTAATTATAGGTCTTATACCCTGCAGAGTGCATTTCATTATTTTGATGGTATTATCATATAAACCATTTTATTCAGGTCAGTACATTGTGATTGATGCTAGCTCTACCAACGCTGATGAGGTAGCTCGTATCTATAGTGAGCCCATCCCCACTGGAACTCAGATGTGCATCACCTACTGGTATCATATGTATGGGGCTCATGTAGGAACCCTCAACGTTGGCTATGGGAACACTGACGGGAATGAAGGTATGTCTTACGTTGGCTGAACACACTATGAACATGACAGACAAAGAAAGAGGACAAAATATACAGTCTCTCATTTACTCTCTCGGAGAGTCTTCAGGTGATGCAAAAGACAGATCAGGGCTTCACCATATGGGGAAAAGACAGCATTACATAAAGCCTTCCTGTTAGTCCTAAAACTGAAGGCTAATCCTGGTCATTTACAATACCTGTTATTGGGTAAACACCTGAGTGGTGTCAAATTCCCATAAGAGCCCACTTCCATGTGTCTTTAAGTCTGTATTTTTAAAACTATTCCACCCATTATTGCTATTTCTTTGTCTCTCCCTTATTTCAGAGGGTCCGGTCATTTGGACCAAATCAGGTGCACAGAGTTACAACTGGGAGGTTGGACGTGTTGCCATCATCACCACGGCAACCAACCCCAAGGTCTATCTAGAGGGCACAGCAGGAGACGGTTATCAAGGAGATATAGCCATTGATGACATCATCCTTGTGTATGGAGACTGTCCCGCTCTGTGTGAGTTTGTCAATTTCATACCAGTTCAATCCGGATAGGTGTTACTTTCATCTTGAAAAGGTGTAACTTCTTTCTTTTGCAAATAAAAGGCAACAAGGGATAAATCTTATCAGGGGGGATATGGGCTTGGAGTTTTCAGGTTTACCTCACTGATCTTCATTTGCCACACTTAACCCAGGTCATGTCAATGGGTACCTGGCAGGAATTAATTCCTTGAAATGCTAGAGCACCATAATGGCAGGAGTGTCAAGTCTGACAGACATGAGCGCTATACAAGAACCAACTATCACTATTATTATTTAGTTGAGGGGGTTTTGGTGATAAAAAAACAAAGGGGCAATCAATGCTTTACATGATTCTATGTGCGCACATTACACCCCTTTTTAAGGACATCAAAATGTTAGATGCTGAATTAGTTTGACTTATTATTGACACTTCATTGCAATCAAAAATACCAAGTATGCATGATCAATATCGTCAATATCCCACACTGAGATGTTTTATTACCTGATAGCATTTCTCCCAGCCTTCCGGTCTCCATCATCTGCCTGGATGAGGCCCACTGCTCTTATGTTTTCTTCAAGCGTTTCCTTTCAAGTTTTGCGAGGTCTGCCACAGGGTTTTGCGCCTGCATAAATGGGTTTACAAAATATAACATGATGAACACCTTGATAACAAATCTGTCAAAGTCTTTGTGACGATTAGCTGAAACCAGTCAACCCCCTCACTTTACCACTACCTGTAGTCTGTTCATAATCTTCATCTTCATCATCTGCCTGGATGAGGCCAACTGCTCTTATGTTTTCTTTAAGCGTTTCCTTTCAAGTTTTGCGAGGTCTGCCACAGGGTTTTGCGCCTGCATAAATGGGTGTACAAAATATAACATGATACATACAAGACTACTAAAGATGAACACCTTGATAACACATCTGTCAAAGTCTTTGTGACGATTAGCTGAAACCAGTCAATCCCCTCACTTTACCACTACCTGTAGTCTGTTCATAATCTGTTCCCTCAATGTATTAAGTGTACTTGAGTTAGCAACCTAAAAGGTTAGGGCACCATCTCGGGCGACAGACTTTCATAGACAGATATTCAAAGACAAACATGGAAGATCTGATGTTTGAGACAGACTAATGAATATCTGCAACATCTTTATAGCTGCAGACAACTTAATTGACTAAAAGGAGGCAAGAAGTTTTCATAAAGTTGAAAGAAAGGAGGACAAAGTAATGAAGCTACGCTCATAAACAAGAATAAAAGAAACACTCCCGTAAAAGCTATGTCAACTTGTTGTCATCTATTGGCTGCAGTATATCATGGGAGCATTCAATACTTTGTGATAATCCTTCATCATTTTTTCTGTTTCTGTTTAGTATTTTGTGACTTCCAGTCTGATGATGCATGTGGGTTTGTTAATTATGATAACGATCAAATGGACTGGAGCCGAGATCGAGGCCTTTCTTCTGTTTCTACTGGACCTCAGATGGATCATACCTATGGAACTACAGATGGTAATTACAGTCAAACCTGTCTATATTGTCTGCCTAAGGGATACATAAAAAGTGGTTTTTGTAGACAGGTTCTTTTAGTACATGCATGCTTCAATGAGAAACCATTTTCAAGGGAATCAAAGAATGTGATCTTTGAGACAGGTGGTCACTAAAGCAGGTTTGACTGTATACATTTTTATTTATGGGCAAGACCAATCTGATTGGTACACGTACCTTGAAAGATTGAAACCTGCTCTTTCACCTTTTTAGAAAGACCGCCTGCCTTCAAGGACCACATTTCTCACTAAAACATATACAATGATGAACCTTCTCTTAAAAAATTATATTCTTGTCTCCAATTAGTGGTCTTTATATATATAGGTCTTAATGTATATCTGATTCTTGTATGACGGAGTCGGCCATCCTAAAGCTGATCAAACATGAATGAAAATTATACTTTTGATATCAATTTACACCAAATGACTGAATATGTTTTGACTTATACCTGTATGTGTAATTAGTTTCACACTATTACAATGTTACAAATGAATATTGGTGCACATCTTTTAAATACTCTCTACATAGTCTTTATCAATGCTTGAATTGTCAAAAAAATATGATATATTTTTCTTACCGCAGTGTGCTATTTTGTATTTTCCACATTGTCTTTTCGTGTCAAATGTATTCAACACCTCCAAAGTGGCACAAAGTCACATTCATTGAATGTTGGTTATGTTGTACTTGTTATTAACAGGTTATTATATGCGTATCAAAACGGGACAGCGCCCTCAGGTGTCTGATTATGGATGGCTGTTGTCTCCTGTCTACCCTGCACCCCTCAGTGGCTTCAGGTGTGTCGAGTTCTGGTACATGATGAGTGGTAGGTACTAACAGGAAATTGAGTGTGTGGAACTAAAAAACAAATAACTTGTGACAATGAACCCTTTCATGATTACAAAAGAGTGCATGCGCTGACATTGGCACCATTTTGAATGACAAGTAAGCAAAGTTGTTTTACACTCATAATTTAAGATGGAGCCCATGTCAGAGCGCACAGTGCACGCAGTGATGCAACGTACAGTACACGGTATCTGCTAAGAAAGCATAACATGCTCGTATTAGTAAGCAACCAGACAGCCGACGGTTTAAGGTCCTCTCCAAGGGAACTGGTAGTGAGGATTAATGCCTTTAATACCAAAGGGCACTAGCGCATCATCGCGGTGTTGAACCGGATTACGAGACCACTGCTCTACCGACTGAGCAATCGCGCCTCCTTAAATCTAAAAAAAAAAAATTACCGTAATTAACGGTGTATAAACCGCACCTTTTTGCCGCCGAAAAAAATGTCAAAGTAGGGGATGCGGTTTATATAGGTTGCACCCAAAAACAAAACAAAAAGTAAGTCAAAACCAGCACGAATTTGAACATATGGGACTACGAATGGTACAGGACATTTCCACACATTTTACTGACAATTTTATCTTACATTGTTGACATGGAGACCAAAATAATCTTTCAAAAACAACATCTGCTGATAGATCTTGATCTAAGTTTGTGCCAAAACATTGCAAAAGTAAAAGAAGGGGCCGTTTAACGACCTGGCGCGATCGCATCCAGCACGTGAAGTCGCCATTTGATTCCATTTCAATGTATAGATTACAAAAAACTGCTGGGTATGGCATAGGTGCGCGATAGCCGTGTGGTCTAAGGCGCTGGCTTCGGCTGCCAATCTACATGTGACTGCCCAGGTTCGTATCCTGCTGACGTTTTTTTTAAAGGCCGAAAAAAGAGGGGTGCGGTTAATACATGAGGGCGTTTAATACAACGTTAATTACGTTAATGATGCAATGTTTACTAGCAAATAAAAATGGCGACCATAACCATGAAAGGGTGTATTGTAAGTATTTAAATATATGATGTAAATGATAGTCTGCAAAAGATTTGGAGCTGCATAGAAACATTATATCTAAAAAAAAAAGAATTTCTTGTCATATATATATGACATATCAGATAACTTACAGGAATATAACAGGTACAAAGTCCTTAGGTCCTTTGCCAATATATTGATTTTAATGTATTTCTACATCGACTTACCTTCACCACACTCGTTCCAACAGCAGTGAGAAAAAAAATTCTTGACATGCTTGAGGGCCTGATAAGCATAGTCGCTGGCTCATGTTTGCATCAGAATAGTCGTTTGTAGCCTAAACAGTGCATTAATGAGGGGCTTATATTGCAATCATATTTTTTAATGCTCTTTTACAGAGGTGTTTGGTGAATTTGTGCTTCACGCCACATATCTGGACGAAAATGATTACATTTATCCTAGTGGAATACAGGGGACTTACTCGGTAAGAAATTTAATTTAATCTTTTGGATCATAACCAAGGCTATGAAGTGATAGATCAGTCAATCATCAAGTACGGCTGATCTTGGGAAATTGCTTATTTGTTTTGTATACTCACACTTGCAATGTACATAGACCTACATGTATCAAGAACGATACAAATATGTTTTGTGTTGTTTATTACTAATACCGAGAATGTGCTTATATAGCGCTCAATACATCGATCCAACGATGTGCCCATTTAAGCGCTGTACAGATATATTATTACCCGGTCATCTGATTCAGGCTTAAGTAAGCAACCAGGGGACTGATCTCTTTAGGTCCTCTCTGAGGGACGTGGTAATGAAGATAATTGCCTTAACAAAGGGCACTAGCACTTTGCCTTTGGTTTGAACCCGGAATCTCAAGGTTAGGAGACCACTGCTCTACCACTGATCCATCACCTCCTGTTTATGTATCTTCTATGTTTATATTCTAGGATCCAACTTCTGGTTTCTGGCGTAGAGCTTCCCTGGAAGTTCCCTCCAGCAACAGGAATATGTTTGTGTTTGACCTGACCGTCAAAGACCCCATCGCTGGAGCTTTCGTAGCTATTGATGATGTCTATATGAGGAATGGCCAATGTATCGGTCAACTAGGTAGGCCATACATTTCATAGAATAATAATGGCTAATGTTATTAGAAAATGTGTTACATTTTATGTTTCTCTTCACATTCTGTAACGCTGTGGACCTTTTTTTTCACGCTCCAAGATACTCAATATTATATAACCTGTACATCGCAGCCCGAAGCTGAAATATTGTAAGTCTGTCAAACTGAGATTTATTTTCTATTATGCAGGATACCTGCTGATAATTATGGAATAAATAATCACAAATTTTCTTTAGGTTCCTGTGACTTTGAAGTAGACACTTGCGACTGGACAAACACGCAGAATGCGGATGAGATCGACTGGCTAAGGCATAGTGGTTCTACAGGTAACCAAGACACTGGTCCAACATTTGACCACACCACTGGCACTCCATCAGGCTGGTATATGTACATTGACTCTGCCCTGGGCTCCTTTGGGACAAGGGCCAGACTGGAGTCTTCTAGCATTTATCCTCCAGAGGACTTTGCCTGCTTCAGTCTTTGGTACCATATGACGTGCAGTGACGTCAGCAAAAATACACTTACAGTAAGTGACCAAGAACCCAATCATTTAACCCTTTGCCAACAGGAACCTGGTGGTCCCTGTGTTAAGCCTATGGGACTTGAACAATTCAANTAGGTCCTCTCTGAGGGACGTGGTAATGAAGATAATTGCCTTAACAAAGGGCACTAGCACTTTGCCTTTGGTTTGAACCCGGAATCTCAAGGTTAGGAGACCACTGCTCTACCACTGATCCATCACCTCCTGTTTATGTATCTTCTATGTTTATATTCTAGGATCCAACTTCTGGTTTCTGGCGTAGAGCTTCCCTGGAAGTTCCCTCCAGCAACAGGAATATGTTTGTGTTTGACCTGACCGTCAAAGACCCCATCGCTGGAGCTTTCGTAGCTATTGATGATGTCTATATGAGGAATGGCCAATGTATCGGTCAACTAGGTAGGCCATACATTTCATAGAATAATAATGGCTAATGTTATTAGAAAATGTGTTACATTTTATGTTTCTCTTCACATTCTGTAACGCTGTGGACCTTTTTTTTCACGCTCCAAGATACTCAATATTATATAACCTGTACATCGCAGCCCGAAGCTGAAATATTGTAAGTCTGTCAAACTGAGATTTATTTTCTATTATGCAGGATACCTGCTGATAATTATGGAATAAATAATCACAAATTTTCTTTAGGTTCCTGTGACTTTGAAGTAGACACTTGCGACTGGACAAACACGCAGAATGCGGATGAGATCGACTGGCTAAGGCATAGTGGTTCTACAGGTAACCAAGACACTGGTCCAACATTTGACCACACCACTGGCACTCCATCAGGCTGGTATATGTACATTGACTCTGCCCTGGGCTCCTTTGGGACAAGGGCCAGACTGGAGTCTTCTAGCATTTATCCTCCAGAGGACTTTGCCTGCTTCAGTCTTTGGTACCATATGACGTGCAGTGACGTCAGCAAAAATACACTTACAGTAAGTGACCAAGTACCCAATCATTTAACCCTTTGCCAACAGGAACCTGGTGGTCCCTGTGTTAAGCCTATGGGACTTGAACAATTCATTACCGGTAGTCAACATGTTAAATTGCAGATAGAAACATTGAATATGACACAAGTAGATTTTTCCCAGTGATCCCTAGGCAGAATAAAGCAAGATAAACTTTGTGTACAATCACTTGTCTGAGGCAGTCCAGAGAAGTCGATAAAAGCTTGCAAGCGTAACAATCGGGATACAATAGCAAGTTAGGGCAGCATGTACGTCTGTCAAGATGCTATTATGCAGTAGTGCCTACTGATTGTTAGGAGACACAGTAGTTAACAGGTACAGGTTATGGATACCCCAACCAATCAAAGTTCAAAATACGTACCTGCTGGCGGACGGTGCTAGCTGCCTATTGCACCAACACAGTTCGGTTCTTACGCAGATGGCATGTTCTGAATGCCCGCACAATGGTAATTATCGCATACATGTGCCGAAGTAATACCAATCGCAGTTCGGCTCTAAGATTCGGCTGCCGTTTCTACCCACTTTCGTGACGTCACGATCTGCAGCGATTAGATAGCTTGGCAAAGGCAGGCCAGGCCGCGCGTACTTTGGCAGCTGTATGCAAATTAGAAGTCGATCTTTGGAACCAAGATGGTGATGTCTAGAGCAGTGATAACTAGACTGGCGGGGACATGCTCCTTTAACTCGGGTCTCTAAATATTTCTTTTACTAAAATTCAGGTTGCTTGGGAAACACTCGATCTGACCAAAGTCATCTGGTCTTTCACGGGGGTACAAGAGAACGAATGGAGCTACATACAGCTCAGCTTCATTGTCACTGACGAATATAGGGTGAGTAGCATGAACAGGATTTGAGAAGATTGTGACTGAGAAAATCCTCTTTTACATTTTAAAAATTTTCAACTACATGATCATGGTCCTGGAATTTTATCCCACGTGTGGTGAATTGATGTGCAGTAAATCCTGAGGAAAAAAAGTGATATAGACACATTTTTGTGTTTTTAAACAAAAGTACCCTGTTGGAGCTCTAACCTACAACTTTTGCATCTTCTGTCAAGCGTTAAACCAATCAACTGTGATACCACTACAATACAAATGATTGGTCTGGTTAATAGGGTTTTTGACGTAGTGTGCTAAAATAGTTTAGTAATAGAAATTCTCAAGACCTGGTTGAAAAAGTAATGTAGTGTACGTTTTGTTGCTTAACTGATTGTTGTCCTTGTAATCTGTAAGCATATGTAAATGTATGGTAACATTCTTGTCAACATGAGATCACAAGTCCTTAAGTATTATGATATTCAATCATTTAAAACTGTATGCATTTTTTTCTTTTCAATATTTTTTGTTTGCACCCTCATTTTTTTTCTCAGAATTTTTTTTTTTTTTTTTTTTTTG
>BEXV01000306.1:126179-138352 GCA_003118195.1 Hemicentrotus pulcherrimus | reverse complement strand
GGCTTTTTTTTTTAACCCCCCCCCCCCCCCGTCTATGCTTATAGTTTTATTAGACTGTGTGATATGAAACCATGGTCTTACTTTGCATACTGAATCACTAGATGTGTATGAGCGATGCAGTTTTGAGAAGGGAATGTTTTATTAGACTGTGTAATCTGAAACCATGGTCTTACTTTGCATACTGAATCACTAGATGTGTATGAGCGATACAGTTTTGAGAAGGGAATGTTTTATTAGACTGTGTAATCTGAAACCATGGTTTTACTTTGCATACTGAATCACTAGATACATATGAGCGATGCAGCTTTGAGAAGGGAATCTGTAGCTGGAACCAGATGACCACGGACGAGCTTGACTGGAGACACTACTCAGGCATCACCAGGACACCATGGACTGGACCGGCCCGGGATCACACCACTGGCCTTCCTGCAGGTAGGGATGCTTTGATTAGTACACAAAATACATTGACATACCTGCTTCGCAATGCTAAGAAAAGTATTATTGTAATCAGTTTACTTCCTGTAATATATACATTAAAGGAACATGGAGAACCATAAAGAATGCTTAATACTTCACCAAATTCACAACATATCTCTAAAATTAACAATCATGGAACAGCACCTGACAACAAACAAACTATTGCCTAAATATGTAATGACCTTTTACCAATATTGGACCAGATTTTGGCTCGATCTACATGTATACCAAAGTAGAGATGCTTTGATAAGTATTGGTGTCTTAAAATTGCAGTAGATTGTATCTTTAACAGCACAGAACAAAACCTGCAAAAGTTTAATTTTACAAAGTTAACTGAAACCATGGTAGCCAGTAAAAGAAGAAGAGGAATGAGGAGAAGAAGTAGGTTATACCATCAAAGCAATTTTGTTGAACAGAAACATATATATAGATATATATGTTGATGCTGCTTATAAGTAGGGGCTTGCATGGTGACCATGTGACAGAAAGATTACTGAGAGTCCTTTCCAGGTCTCCCCAATCCTCCCCTCTCTCTCACATGGTGCAACCGCAAGCCTACTGTATAGAAGCATATATGTATTGCTTGTTTTGCAATTTGGTCTCTAAGACACCTTCATTGCACTGATAATCTATTCAATCTTAAGGTTTCTACATCTATCTGGAATCAAGTGATGGGCAACCAGGAGATAGGGCAAGACTTGCATCAAGGTCAATCGCTTCTGTGTCATCATCGGGATGCTTCTTGCGATTCTACTTCCATATGTTTGGTGAGGATATCAACGAACTGAACGTCTACACCAGAGACACCATCAACGGCCCGCTGACCCGCATCTGGAACAGACAAGGAGACCTGGGAGATTACTATATGAGAGCTGATATTGAGATAGAAGATCCTGAAACCCCAATCCAGGTTTGTTATACTTTAAAATCTTTCAATTGGCAATATCTAATATATATATATCTAATAAATTTGGTGGAAGAGCTACTGTTCATATAATGATATGGATGGCTATTTTTTCTGAGTAAATGTGTCAATGATATTTAAAAATTGATAAGTTTTAAATGATTACCTCTTCAGATATGGAAAGTATGAATTTATAAATAAAAAACTACTGCAGAAGATGTTGCTTTATTAATGTTCTCTTTTTACCCCAAACATGTCTCAGGGTTGTCAATGTCATGACCCTAAATTTACCCCAAACATGTCTCAGGGTTGTCAATGTCATGACCCTAAATTTGTGAACATATTCCTGTAAAAAAAGCTTTTCCACACACGCCATCTTAATCATTCGTACTTAGATCATCATCGAAGCTACTTGCGGAGATGGTATCTACGGCGACATTGCCATTGATGATACCAGTTTCACCCCTGGGTGTGTGTTTAGTGACACGCCCTTGCCCTCCATCACCACCGTGGCCCCTACTCCGCCTCCTACCCTACCATCCTGCCCTCTTGAGTCCTTCCAATGTAACAACGGTACCTGCTTTGATTACGAACAGAGATGCGATCTTACAACCGACTGCGGTGATGGAGAAGATGAGATTAATTGTGGTGAGTTGGTAGTAGGATCATTTATATGTGCACATCTGCCAACCATTCCTATTTTGGAGGAATGATTTCTATTTTGTGGCCCTCAAACTAATATTGTGAACCCTAGATACTTATTTTTCTAAAAACTTCTGTGTAAAAATGTATGCAAAAAAGCATCTATTCCTAATTTTGACTCTGAACGGTTGGTAGGTGCGAATGTGGTATNGCAAAAAAGCATCTATTCCTAATTTTGCCTCTGAACGGTTGGTAGGTGTGAATGTGGTATAAGCAGTTTGATAAAACTAGTACTACTACTACTAACTATTACTACCTCTACTACTACCTCGACTATACTACTACTACTACTACTGCTACTACTACTACTGCTATTACTACTACTACCACTACTTCTACCTGTACCACTACAACTACTAATATCTCCATTACTACTACTACTTATACTACTACTGCTACTAATGTAATTTTGATAACTCCTAAATGTTGTTCGGTAATCACTTCTTGCATAATTGATGTCCGGAGTTTGATATGATTCTTCACACTGCGATTGCATTCATCTAACAGGTGACTGCGACTTTGAGACCGACAGCTGTGGCTGGAACAGTATCCCCAACGGACTCTACCTCTGGACCAGGATCCAGGCGAGCAGCGCCCCCACTGGACGCGGTCCAGACGCTGACCATACCACGAACCTCGGGTCTGGCTATTACATGTTTGTTGACAGCACGTATGGAACGTTTGGAATGACCGCTCTACTGATAAGTCCTCTGGTCCTAGGAGAAGCAGGCTCTAGGTACATGAATGTAGGAGTTTGCACTGAACGCAAGTTTGCTCTGAATGCAAGTTTGCACTGAATGCAAGTTTGCTCTGAATGCAAGTTTGCACTGAACACAAGTTTGCACTGAACACATCTTGCACTGAATGCAAGTTTGCACTATGCAATCAAGCCCTACGTGTAGCACCATCCATACTATGGGTGTAGTGAAGAGAAATTTGATGATAGTTTATATATAACAAATGCCCAAATTGTAATATCCTCAATTATGAATACATGTATATGATTGTTTATAGCTTACACTGACAGTTGGAATTCTAATATCATATCGTGCTTAGTGGACAGGACAACGGTCAGTTCATAGCTCACATAATAGCTGTTCTCTATTTCTCCCCCTCTTACTTTCAAACACTCCAGTTGTGAGTTGGAATTCTATTACCATATGCTTGGCGGTCAAGTCGGGTCAGTGAGTGCCATCGTCTATGACAACAACCTCCCCGATGCATCCTGGATAATGACTGGAAACCAAGGGTCAGCATGGCACCGTGGGTCTCTCCTGGTCGGACCACGCTATGCTGGACAGTACTATGTGAGTCTAGCTAAGCCCATCTTTGTTGCTTCCATCATAAGGCAAACTTAAGTCTTTGAAATAATGAAACATTGTGACACATGCCTCGTGGAGGGGGATATCCAGAAACTATTTTATGTTTTATGTGAGAAGAATAATGTTAATTGTCATAACAAATCATAATCAGGACAGATAATTGGTTAATGCCTGTGAAAAGCTGGCTGTGTTCCTGACATTAAAAAGTTAAAATAGGTATCTGCGCAAGCATCAATAGTAGGTTTTTTGCAGGATGAATTTTGCAGTTTGTAGTGACAATTAACATTATTTTTACCTAACATGTAAGATGAAATCGATTTTAGAAAACAAACTCTGCTTTTGATACAAAGTATAGTAAAGTAATATTACCATAATTGAATGAGATTGAATCAGATGTTGAGTATACTAAATGAGATATCAAATATCGTATTCAGATATGAAGAGAAAATTAATTATCCTAGTGACTTGAATTCCAAGTAAAATAGAGACGTTCTTTTTTTTGAGGTACCCTCCATTATGGCAATTGATATGTGTCGCATCCCATCATATGCAAAGAACAGTGTACATTACGATATCATGTAGGGGGATTATTTATTTTTATTTCCTTTATGAGGTAATTTCACCATGCAGTTTAACATGCATATTCGCACTGTCTGTATATTTGCAGTATCAAGTAAGCAATATTTCCTGAAATTTTCACTCTTCTGGGTTTTGCTATCTTTTTTTTACAAAAACTGCAGTAAATATTGAGCCTGATATTAAGCATTAGCCCCATTTAACATCTTGAAACTTTCAAGCAGCTGAATTGCCAAAATGTTTGAGCAGGCTATCATGCAGTGTGGTAGTATACCATACATTGCTCTTTCCTGATTCACAAATGGATAATGATTATCATAATATTCGACTGCCTTATTTTTGGGGAGATACTGAGATATCTTGCCCTCGCTAAAATCACATTGACGTCTTCTTCTTATCGGTCAATATGATTTCAGTAAGGTGTTTCCTGGTATCTCCCTGAGGGCCAGCCAATATTATATAAATACTGTACTTAGATTCTTATTTCAAATTTTGATTCCAATTTTCTCTTTCTATGTTTAGGTAAGATTTGAAGCTTCACCTGGATTAGGCTTTGATGATACATCTGAGCCAACTGACATTGCTATTGATGATATCAGGTTTATCAACTGTGGATCATCAGCAGGTACATGTAGTAATGAAATGTCAATTCTTGTATTTTTTTGGGGGGGAGGGGGGGGGGGGGCTTGCCCCCAGTAAATGAAAAACGGGGGCTCAATCTTGTAAATGAACACAAATAAAAAAAAATAACCTTGGAATCAGCGGGATTTCAACCTGGGCAGCTACTATGCCACCAAACCATCACTGGTCTCGGACCAGTGATGGTCACAGTTTTGATGAACTGGAAACAAATACCTAAGCTCTCTCGATTTATTGTGACTTATTAATATGTATGGTCTGCTATTAGGACAATAGATTTGAATGCTTGGCTTCCTGGGAGAAGTCTCAATGATTGTAAAGAAATTGCTGGCTTCCTCCCAGTAAATAAAGATCATAAAGATCATGAAGATCTTGTATAATTGCTACCAATTCTAGAATATCATTATACCAGATGAAAATTGAGACAAGCATTTTGTCCATTGAATGGTGGAAACCAGGCAAGAGCCGCTTCAATCTGATAGTAAGCCTGTGAAATGCTTACCAGAAAATACACGTCGGTTTAAACCAATAAACTGACTAACCAAATTTAAACTCACTCTCTTTTCAACTGAGTTACAAATAATTGAAGATGAAAGAAACTTTTGATTAAATTGACCATTCAACATTTTCCTCTTCCCATTTCTTTCTCTTTTCTTCAACCAAGACTTAAACTGTAATTTTGGCGCTGCAACATCAGACGGGACCTTTTGTGGATGGATACAGGCTAATGGCTCTGATACGTTTGATTGGTCCTTATACAAAGGACGTACGCCTTCAGGATACACTGGTCCACAGCTTGACCACACAGATGGATTGGGTAAGTTATGACATCGACGTTTAATATTAATTGATACTGTTTGTAAGTGTCGGCTTGCATGGTGATGTAGATATACAGTAGGCTTGCGGATGCACCATGTGAGAGATATAGAGAGGATTTGACTCCTGACGACGGATAGTCAACCTGTTCGAAATGTCGTTCCACTCATCCTCTCCAAGCGCTATAGTTCTCCTTAGAATTAAAAGCTGAGAAAGATAACAAACAGTCCTTTTCAGGACTATACACACCCCCA
The DNA here is from genome assembly GCA_003118195.1 of Hemicentrotus pulcherrimus. NCBI lineage: Eukaryota > Metazoa > Echinodermata > Echinoidea > Camarodonta > Strongylocentrotidae > Hemicentrotus > Hemicentrotus pulcherrimus. Next base: position 132,662 of record BEXV01000306.1, on the reverse strand, counting down.
ATTAAGATTACTGAGTCAGAGTCCTTTTCAGGACTCCTCAATCCTCTCTCTATCTCACATGGTGCAAGCCTACTGTATATTAATTTGCTACCCTTCTGGCTTTCAGCATGCAATATCATGATTATGCATGTCTATGTTATGTTATATGTAACCCCAATGGGACACAAATTTCTGTATTATAAAGTAGGCTTATGGTTGCACCCTGATAGAGGCGGAGGATTGGGGAGTTCTGAATAGGACTGTGGAAGTCATGTAAGGCTGGTGTATAGTTCTAAAAATAACTATAGTGCAGATATATAATAATAATAATAGCTAGTTCTTATATAGCGCTTTTCAAGACCTGAAATATGGGTTGTAGTAAGGCAGATACCAAGATTCCTCTTTAGGACTCCCCAATCCACCACTATCACGTTGTGCAGCCGTGAGCCTATATACATCACCATGGAAGCCAATACTTATTAGCAATAATTTCTGTATTATTATGGACAATAAATCTTGAAAAAAGTATGAATAAATAAAGTAATTTTTATATAGCGCATAATTAATTCTCTATGCGCTTTACAACAATTAATTATACAATGAATTACATGATTAATCTAAAGATTTACTTATATATGAATTAACAGAAATACATATCGTATACAATGTTGACAAAATAAGATATAATATAAATGATATAAACTTATGAACACAATTATAATAGTTAAATAATTACGATCTTTTATTGTAAGGAAAATAAAATTATTTGACATAAACTAGCATATATATAATTACAGACTATTGGATGAACATAAATGTCTTTAGAAGTGATTTTAATGAGTCGACCGTCAGGGCGTTACGAATATTGAGGGGGAGGTTGTTCCATAGGGTGGGTCCATAAGTAGCTGAGGGATCTTTTGCCATAGAATTGAGTATGGGTGCGTGGGACTTGCAGGAGACTTTGTTGCTGAAATCAGAGATTTAGCTACCTTTTCCTTACATCCAGACTTTACAAGCTCACTTGCAGTTTGTTGTGATAAAACAAGATACTTAATTCTTGTATACCAACCACTGGAGTGCTACTGATTTTGTTCAATGAAGTTGTATGTTTCACCTTTGTGTATTATAAACATCCTGTGGTTTATGATTACACCATAGCGATTCCATCTTAAGAAGACAAAGAAAAGCAATTGTCTTAAACAAAGCCATTAACACTAGTATTTGATTTTATATATATATAGTTAAAAAATAGATTATTCATATCCCATTGTATATTTGATGTTTTGTGGATTTTTCACTTCTTAATAATACGGCGGGATTGGATAAATTAGGGCCTTCCTTTGTTTAATAGCTGTAAGCTTTGATATGTCACATTCACAAGAAATATAAATTGGGACAAATTTTTTTGTTTCATGTTCTTTAAAACTTGGTAGGGGTACGAAAAGTTTAGTAGTTGTAATTTTTTTCTTTGTTTCTCTCTGTTTGTCAGGTTACTATGCCTACATTGAAGCCTCAAATGCAAAGTCTGGAGATTTTGCCCGTTTGGAGTCTGGCGCCCTCAGGTCCACTCAGAATCAGCCGTACTGCTTCTCATTCTGGTACCACATGTACGGTCCCAGCATCGGAACATTCCATCTGATCCAGAGAGATACAGACGGTCAAAATGAAGCTATTGTAAGTTTTTGAAAATTATATTTTTATGCCTCCACTACAAAGTAGCTGGAGGCATTATGTTTCTGGTTGTCCGTCTGTACCTCCCGTTCTTGTGATCGTGTTGTCTCAAGAACCGATTGATGGATTACCACCAAACTTGAATCATTGATGTATCTTGCAGAGCTAATGAATTGATTAGATTTTGGGGTCACAAGGTCAAAGGTGAAATGTCACAGGGCTCATTATGTATGCAAAATAGTTTTAAGTGAAGTCATCATAGAATTTTACCCCAAACAAGGTTCAGATTCATAAAGATTAAATTGTAGGAGATATGCCTTTTAGTTTGTGTTTGTTTATATGTATTTTAATAAATTTGTAAATTGTAATTGATATGTCAGTAACATTCTTCTTTTAAAATGGCAAATTCTCTTGAAATGTTATTTGTGAAGCTTCGAACTGACAAAGTTCACATAATGCAATATTATATATTTGCTCCACATAGATCTGGACTAAAAGGGGAAATCAAGCAAGCGTATGGTTGCCTGGTCAGAGAAACATAATCACCTCATCAAACTATGAACTGGTTCTTGAAGCGACAAGGGCAGCCAACTACTACGGCGATATCGCTCTTGATGATACCGCCCTCACTGTTGGCGCCTGTCCAGGATCAAGTAAGCTTAGATGCATTCACCTTTAACCCTTTACGTGTCTAATTTTTAGCAAAGAATGTGCACATTGGCATATTAAACCAGGGGCACATGGGCACGTCCCTACCCCCTCATCAAGTGGTGACAAAAAGGGAGAAAAACGGTTCCAATGAGAAGTGGGGGGTAAAAGGACAAGAAAAGAAGATGCGTGGGTCACCTCCCTCACCTTTTCCCTAATCAGTAGCCTTGTAATTTTGCATTCATTTTTCCTATTAAAACCAGTTCTCAAGCCTTAAACAATGCCCCCTCAATATATGCACTCATTCTGCGCCACTGAACGTTATTATTTCTGTTATTCAAAGTAAACATAAGAGGACCAACAGCAAGGTTAGCCCAGATCTGGTCTTTCCATTTCCATCTCCACCACACCAACGCAATGCAACAAACCTCACCCTATGTACTAGCTGCCAGCCGAAGATGGCATGATCCCTAAATTAGGATGCCCGGCGGTTCTCATAGGGCTGGTGAGCGTATGAGTTTGTTCGCCATCTTCAAGGGCATGAATCAAGTGTAGGGAATATATAAAGAACCGGCCAGATTCTGAACTACAACAAGGTTCAAAGCCTGCAAATTGATGTTGATTTCTTTTGCAGTTGACTGTGACTTTGAGCTTGGATTCTGTGACTGGGAGAACCTAGACACCAGTATCGATGATTTTGATTGGTTATGGGGAACTCCCGTTTCTGCACAAGGGAAAGGACCATCGGTAGATCACTCAACCTTTACAAGCTCAGGTAAAGTTTAACATCCTTCACGAATGTTGAAAATAATGCTGGAGTTGTAACATATTTTTACAGTGGAACACTGAATTTTGCCCTTCAAATTAATTTAACTACTCAGTTCTCTTAGACAATTAATTAAGAGGCTTTACATCTCTGGGCCCGTCAGGGTTCAATAAACTGCTTACGGTAAGCATGAAATCTAGGATTTTTTTAATGTCTTTTTGTTAAAAGTAATGTCTCAGCGAAAACGTGTATTCTATAAAAGTATTGGGGCTAAAAATGTTGCCTTATCTGTCGTCCTTGGCTAAGACAAAGTGCTTACCGTGTTTAGAATGTGGCTAAGGCAACCTTCTTAATACCATAGACAAATTCTAAGACTTTTTTCTTAGACTTAAGAAACTCGTCAAAGAAGTTTATTGAATACGGGCTTGATTCTGATCTCTAAAACAGGACATTACGTGTATGTGGACACCAATGCAAACATCCTAGGTGAGACGGCCATCTTACAGAGTCAGGACTACATCCACACCGGTCCACGATGCGTGTCATTCTACTATCACATGAGTGGATCCAGTCCTGGAACTCTTTCAGTCTATAGGCAAGATGATGGTGACCTGCTTGTTAGTCCAAGCTGGACTAAGGGTGGAGACCAAGGTGACAGGTGGATGCTAGCACAGGTCGAAATCATACCTAACCCTGATAAGAGTTACAAAGTGAGTTCTTTTCTCATGTAAGTCTATGAAGGTTATATAATAATAATAATAAAAACGATGCTCATAAAGCGCTTACCACCGAAGTCTCTAAGCGCTATAAAAAAACAAAATACAATGATAAACAACTACGTATAACAAAACGAAAAGATTGCAAATAAACATGCAAATTTCAATACCTATGAAATATACATGTGAGCAGAGTAAATTAAGCATCAATGAGAGGTTTCACATTTCACATTTTTGTTAGTGCGTCTGACAATGTGTATGGTATTTTAAGAAGCGCTATACTCTATATTTCTCTAGTATTGCTAGCTGGTTCTTTTAAGTAGTCACCCGTAAATAAGTGATAATTATGGACAAATTATATATTGATGGATAGATTTTCTCTTGAAAAATACAAATAATTTGCTGAAAAATCATATAGATATCATGGAAAGGCGTAAAATGTGATTTAGTGGCTGTCTCGCATGTGACGTAACGAATCTTGACGCTCTATGGAGGACCGCTGAAGGCAGAAAATCTGGACTTCAGAATCAACATTTTTGAGAGATGATTACTGCGGGCCCCATTTTAAAGAGGGAAGTTGTTATATTTGATCAGTAAGGTTTCCCCTTCTCAACGATATGAATTTTGCATCAATTCAAAACAGTTTTGATTCTTTGGGTGACTACTTTAACACTTTTCTAATAAAAATGATAATAGGTGAGATTTGTTAGGTGCCGAATCTGCTTGACAGCCAATGCGCCAGGTGCACTTGCATCTGCATTATGAACAAAGGAACATGAGTAAGATAGAACATATTTAAAAAGTGAAAGAACACTTGTTTATCAATTAAACAGATAAGTTTTAAGATTTTTTCCAAACTTTTTGACTTATCTGCTTTTACAAATCTCTTGAGGGAGAGCATTTCAAGGAAAAGGCTCTGCATTAGCAAAGGTTCTTTTCCCCCACTTAGCATTGAGTTTTAGAAATCTTTTGTGAAATCTCCAATATTTGCGATAATGTTTTCATTGCTTTCCCCCAGATATACATCGAGGCAACATCATCTACTCCTTCTTCCGATAGCGATCTCGCTATCGACGACATGAACATCGATGACCGTGTTTGCCTACCCGAGGGGACGTGTACCTTCGAGGAAGACATGTGCGGCTACGTCAATGACTACGAGAACGATGACAATATGGACTGGATACGAGGGAGTATCACGTCGTCAGGGTATACTGGACCATCAATTGACCATACACTACAGACGGGATATGGTGAGGTCATAATGATGTAGCAAGTATTGGTAGATATAATCAGATATTGACCATTCACTACAGACACGTTATGGTGAGGTTATAAGGATGGTATCAAATATTTTTAGGTATTGAGAGCACCTCTTCATGGTTAAGGCCTTCATTTTAATTTGCGAGTAAACATTGTGTCATCAATGTTTTCAGATGTGCATGAATTGTTGCGTCACTGCCTGCGCTGTGCGTTCACATCATATTGACATGGGTGCCATCTTAAATTAAAAGTAAACAACTTTGTTTACTCTGTTTAATATGGCACCCATGTCAGCGCATGCACACTCTTGTAACCGTGAAAGGGCGTATTCGAATCAATTCAGTTCTTTATTCAACCAGTATAAAACAATTTATAATGACAATATACAATATGAAAGGTTAGGACCCCTTAGAAGCAGAAATCTGCTAGTAATCGGGGCCTTGTAACAAACAAAAACAAGAAAATGAACAAAAATTAACAATTAAAAGTAAAAGACTTGCTTAATAAGTAATAATACATCAACAGGTATGATACTACTACAGACGACGTGACCGCAGTATTCTTGTGCGTGCAACATACGCAAAACCGAAGCATGAGGAGAAGTTTGAATGGCATCCACAAGTCGGAGTTTGAGTTGAATATATACAAGTTAAGATCCCGTGACTGTGTAGGTTCATTACATGTATATCGTTTGAATTGTTCTACTGTTCATGATGATTTCATTTGAAGAGGGAGTCTGTTGTAGAGTTTGGAAGCAGTAGAGGTGAAAGATGCATCACTAGCTAGTCTGTTGTTGAGTGGTCGATTGTAGCTTAGTTTGTTTCCATCCCTTGTATAAACGTTACATTCTTTTTATTCACCTTGCCATATTGTTAATGTATGTATTTTGTTGACTATAGGGCCCCGCTTACAAGCTTAGCTTCTACAGGGGTCCTAAAACCATTCACTTGATGATGTAATCAAGTTATATGTAGATTAATGTACTATTACCAGTCTCTTTTTAATGTAAAAGATTATATCATGTTTTGTTTGGTTTTGAAAAAATGAACTTGAACTTTAAATTCACCCTCTCTCTCTCATATGTCATATCGAATGACTTTGGCGATCTTGCTGTTCCACAACCCTCGGCTCTTAGCCTTTTCTAGTAAAACCACTCCCTTTACTTTCACTCCATTCCCTTCTAACAATTTCTGCAGACTGTCCATCCAAAGTATCCTCCTTCTTCCCTTACTCCCCTACTGAAATTCACTAACCAATTGATTTACTGAACAAAGTTAGAGAAGCTATATTGAAAACCTACTTGTCACCCCGCAGGTCACTACGTTTTCATAGAAGCGTCTGGTCCTAAAGCAGGAAGCAGAGCTTGGCTACTTAGTGAGCACTTCTCACCAACTGCAGGTAGGTGCTCTCTTTTCTCTTCTTCTTTTATTAACCCTTACT
>BEXV01000306.1:81371-104642 GCA_003118195.1 Hemicentrotus pulcherrimus | reverse complement strand
TCAATTCAAATATGGTTTATTCAATAAAAATACATATATGGCAGCCACATGGCTGAATTGCATATGTGTTTACAAAAATAAATAACATACAAAGATTAACAAAATTAAGAACGTAAATGATAATTATGCATAACGAAATATAATAAGTGTATATTCAAAGAACAAAATTAAACATCTAAAATTGGACAATTAATTACGTTAAAATATAAAAACGCTAGATCATATTGCACGTTGGTAATTGCATTTAAACGTAAAATTCCAGTTGTGGCTTTGTATTATATTTAGGAAGAACATTACACAAACAAAAATGACTGAATTACATTGCAATAAATAATATTATCATGGCTTTAGCCTACAGGTAGCTGCTATTACAGCGCTCTAGCATTTCAATGAAATAATTCCTGCCAGGGACCCATTTACCTCTCCTGGGTGCAGAGTGGCAAATGTAGATTAATGCCTTGCCAAAGGACATTTGCGACGTGTCGGTAATCGAACCATGACCTTCAAATTTTAAGTCAAGTGCTTAAACTACATCACTTCTAACATTTCAAAGTGTGTGTCAGACTGGTAGTGGTCAATGACAAAGATGGTAAATTATTTTCTCTCTCTCTCTCTCTCTTGTTTCTCTTTTTCCTAAACAGACATCCTCCCCTACTGTTGAGTTCAAATTGGAGGTGAAGATAGCCGATCAGCCTGGCTACACTCTGTGGACCCCATCCCACTCTCAGAGCACCTACTGGATGAATCTACATGTTGGTATGGGAAGAAAGGAAACCACCTATCAGGTATAGTGCGATACTACAAGTAGTAGTTATAACTACTGGTATTAGTAGTAGTAGTAATAATTATACTAGTAGTAGTACCCCACATTATATTATAGTGTACAAGTGAAAACAGTTGCTGTATATTGGCTGCTTGGTGCCAGAAGCATGTTAAGTTCGTATCACTTTGTGCACATTGTTATCTGTGCTCTTTTATCTGGATTCAATTGATAATCCAGGCATGATAGTTCACATGCTCCTCTCCCTGAGGAATATTCTATGGGATGAAATAAAATATGACCCATTATTTCCCTTTTATCATATCATTCTCCAGCTCTTATTTGCCGGGTTTGTGGAATCAGACAGTGATGTCATTGCCATAGATGCCATCTCATTCACCGACTGCGCAGTGGAGTCCTATGTTCCTTGTGAGATTCTGTGTGATAATCAGCTCTGTGTACCATACACAGCTCAATGTGATTACGCTAACGACTGTGGAGATAAAACAGATGAAAATACATGCAGTAAGTTTCATGCTCAGTTTTAGTTTGTATCTGATTGCATTTCTCAATTCATTTCAAATGAGTTTTACTTCCAAATCTTATACATTCACAATGATTGTGATGATGATCATAACTGATGTAGGATGAACAAAAAAAGTATCTTACAAAAAAACAATCTTTTAAGTGGTGTACACCCCCCCCCCTTTCCTAAAGAGGATGACCTGTTTAGCTGAATTTTAATTGTTTTTTGGTTGTTGAAATGTCTCAGATAAACAATGAAGTCTCTGAATTTTGAACTAATGCACTTTGAAAACAAATAGCTATGTCTTAAAAAGTTTCAATTTTAGTCTGTCTTTATGTTCATTAAACACCATTACAAAGACTCTAAAATGATCAACTTTAAGGGCCTTTGTAAGACCTTTTTTTCTTTTTTTCAGTGTGCATGTAGCAGTAGGAGAAGGCTGCCGTAAAATGTTGACTTATTAAAGATAAGCTTGAGTTCTAGTATGACAGAAAAATACTCTCAGAATCCAACAAAATTTACACTGAATGTTCAAGATTTCAAATAAATGACCTGTGTCAAACTATTTTGGTAGAAAATGTATAGGGGCTGAGTAATGAGCTGAGAAAGATAAGGAAATCGAGGTAAGCATATGGCCTCGACACTATGTGCTTAACACAGGTCACTATGTGCAAATGAGAGTTTTTTTTGTTTGTTTTTTTTTATTGAAGATGATTTCAGCAAGTTTTTGTGAGGTTGTTTTATTTAACTGGTTCAAACAATCCAGAATGAATTAAAGCCATGTTCTCTCGACATACGATACCCATACCACAGCTAAAGATTAGCTTTAGGCAAATTGTTCCTCATAATTCATCCAGTCTGTCCCATCTTATATTCTCATCATCTTTTCTCTGCTCTGTGTTCCTCAGGTGCATACAGAATGTGTGACTTTGAATCAGGCACTCTATGTGATTGGAGCCAAGACTCAGAAGATGATCTAGAGTGGGTGTGGTTTAATGGTTTCCAAGGTGAGGTAGAGGGAGGGCCCTCTGATGACCACACCTACGGCAATCCAACTGGTAAGTGCTAGTGGTAATGACCATGCCCATATGTGTCCATCGATTTTATGTTAATATATAGTGCAAAGAAGTGTGGCCCCTTGGTTTGCAAGGGTAACCACAGGAAGGTTTCCCTGATAACCACTCCTACATGTTGGGTAATTAAAATGGGGATTGGTAGTAGTAATGACCACGCCTGCAATTATGGGTCTAAGAAGTGTTTTTTGGAGTGTTCAGACCGGTGAGGTTTAAAGGTTTTCTTAGGGGGATTCATAGGGAGGTCCTTGAAAGGACTTCTGGTATTTTAAAGATTTGTTGAGAAAGGGTTTTAAATATTGTAGTCATTCTCACGACGAAGCAAGAAAAAGTACCCCCACCCCCTTAGTTTGTTTATTTATCTATCCTCTCTACAACATAACAGTCCTCATTTGGACTACATGTGTACACATGTAGGCTAGTTGGCTCAGTTGGTGAAGTGGCTGTCTGTCAAACCAAAGATTATGAGTTCAAATGACTGAAGCCTGCATTGCGTGATAACATACCCCTTTCTTGTTTCATAGACACAGGTTGTGTGACAGTTAAAAAAAACATCCCATCCCTTGGATAGGATGTTAAATGGAGACCGTGTGTAGATGAGAGTCTCCTGCTTTGCACGTTAACAACCCCCTGCACTATTCATATAAGAGTAGGGGAATACCCTGGTGTAGTGGTCCACCTGCACACCCCCTATCAGTTATACCTGGATGAGAGACCCGAGGGTCACAGTGATTCAGTTCGCTCGTTCACTTCCAGCTGCAGGTAATCCCAAATACCTAACAATAATGATATCAATAACAATAATCATGACAATAATAAGGATTATAATAATGAGAATGATAATAATAATGATAGTATTGATAACACCTCTATTTCAGGCCATTACTTCTACCTGGACTCTGCCGAAGGTGACACAAACAAGAAGGCTTTGCTGGATGGTCTGGTTTATTCTGGAACTCAAAATTCTGGAGACTGTGAGGTCAGTATCTGTCTTCACCTCCAAATAAAGCCATACTGCATACCTGTCAACCCTTCAAAATGATCCAGAATATTCTGTTGTTCTGGTGATCCAGAATATTTTGTTGTTCTGGATTTGTAGGACCTCAAAATTCTGAATATTTTAGATCTTTTTTTTTTCTTCTTTTTTTCTCAAGCCAAATATATCTTGTTTCATCATGTGCAGTGATTTCAGAGTTCATGTATTGCGTTCATTGAATGGTTGCATGATCAAACAGCAAATTTGTATTTGCTTTTTTTGTACAGATTAACCATGTATTGCCAGTTACACTGCCGCTGCATGTGCGAACACCTGTTACGGGTACAGATTTGTTATTTTGAATCTATACCGGGCTAGAAATTCCTAATTCTTATTTTCATATGTTGGCAGGTATGCTATTGCAAAATCCCCTGTAGCGCCATCTCAGGTCAGCTGTAGCAGTATGGTCCTGTAATCCTCTGCTTCTGTAGCTGCACTCTTTTTTCTCACATTGAGTCCTCTGAAAAGGGGGAGTTAGGTTTTAGGTTAAACACTATTGGCTAGTTGACAATGAGATGGCACTATGCAATAAACAGTACTCGAGGGCAGAAAGTTTATCAGTTCAGTATCACTTTAATATTTGTTATTGGTGTCATGGATTATTATTTCAATGATGTATAAAGCATTTACTTCATTACCGGTATATGTCGTTCATATCATATAAATTTGATTGTGCAGATGGGTTCATTACATTAAAGTATGAAAGTTAACTTTACTCTATCTTTCTAATGGTTTTAAGCTTTAATTTCCTGTCCACTTCTCTCTCATCTCTCTCCCTCTCTCCCTCTCTCTCCCCTCTCTCTTTCTCTCTCTCTAAATTATATATCTTTCCTATCCCTTCCCTTCTTCCTCTCTTTCCTAATATCTACCATTGTCTCTTGCTCTCCCCTACCTTGTATTAAGTTTAAAACATGGATGGAATAATTAAACAAATTAATAAAATTAGTTTCTCCCATTTCTCCCACTCTGTGTGTTGTAAGATGTATAGATTAATCTAAATGTCATCAATATGAACATGAGAATTGGATATATTTGCCTTTCCATTGTAGCTTCGTTTCTGGGCCTTCATGAACGGAGCTAATGTGAATCGCCTAAGTGTCCTGACCCAAGTATCAACCCATGATGATCCAGTAAGGACCTGGACACAGGCAACATCTACAGGAGAGGCGTGGATTAAGTACACTGTTCCAATGGACACAGGATATAAATTCAAGGTAAATAATTGTTGTCATTTTCATTAATATTTACAGACATCATTAAGTAGTGTTATTTCTTCAACCAACTTTCTTCAACTTTTCCACCTAATTTTACACTTTAAGCTGCCATATTGTTCCATCTAATCGAATAGCTGGCATTGCTGCAATCAGTGATTCAAGCTTACAGACTTTGATGCAAAGATAGAAAAGAATTCTCACAGAGTCAAAATAGCTCTTAGTGCTTGGACTAGAATATTTTAAAGAAAAATAATGATAAAAAAGAACATTTTTCTAAGGCATTTGTACTCGTTTCTGCACTATTTCTGTTTCAAACCGATGCTACCCCGAAAATGTACAGGAACACTAGATGATACAAGTACTACTGATTGCAGACTTAACGGTTAACACCATCCAAACATTGTATGCATAAAAGCATCTCCATCCTGCTTACGACCGGCATGCATTCAATGCTGGGCGTGTAATGAAGGATGTATTGTCTAAACACTGAATGGTCTCTTACCTTCCATCGTTAGGCTGTACTTGATAAAAATAATAATAAAAATAATAATAAAAATAATTGTAATAATAATGATGATTATAAAATAATTTGTAAGGCCATTTTCTTTTTTCCTGTAGGTGTACTTTGAAGCTATCGCTGGAGGTCTGGATGACAGCATAGCCCTTGATGACATCACAATGACCCCAGGATGCGTCAAAGACCCTGATCAGACGTTACCTGAATCAGTCACACCAACAGGTCAAATCACAATCAGTTTTGTGACCCACAATTCTTTGCAGTCAATAATATGTTACCTTATGTTGTTTAGAGAATTTTGATTGATGTCTTAAATCAGTATTAGTGTCCATTAGTTGATACGAAATGTCTTATTTTTGTGATTCTTCCAAAGTTATATTCTTTGTAATGCCTACAAAAAATGTGTCTGGGATATCAATTATGCAGATGCAACCGAGCAACTTGTGGTTTCTTTGGACTTTATTGGTACTTTCTCAGACAGACTATAATGTAATATGTATGACATTTTCCTGATCATTGAACTAATAAGCATAAAATGATGGCAGCTGTGGGATTTGAAGTCTGATTTTTAGGACTGCGTTAAATATACATGTGAATCACAGAGAAAAGCTCTATTTCTGAAATCTGTCTGCTGAAAGCTACATGTAGAAAGGCATTAAATGCTATTCCGGCTTTCAGCATAGAGATGCCAGACACTATGAACATGATGGACAATGAAAGCGGACAAAATATACAGTTCCTCAGGTAGACAAAGGAACATCCTGTCACTATTATGTAAAAATTTGTAGAACAGGTGTCACATGCATATTCGCCTTTTTACATAATAACAGTGAAGGGATGTTTCTTTGTCTACCTGAGGAACTGTATATTTTGTCCACTTTGTCAGTCATGTTCATGGTGAGATCTTCACGACCAAAATATTTGTTCTCCAAGTCACACAATAACATCCCTAATAAGAAATTGCTTGTCTGTATTGACCTTTGACCTTTCAGATAGCCCACACTGTGACGTCGGTGAGAGAGCCTGCAAAGATGGTACATGCATCGCCTCAGAGAAGTTCTGTAATTTTATTTACGATTGTGATGATGTTTCCGATGAGATAGATTGCCGTAAGTATCTCTGATATTCATTAATATTCATTGTCATTGTCATGCAATCAGAGAGCATCTAAATTGATTTTCAAAATAGAATCAGTCATTTGTCTGACCTGACGTAATGCTCTCGTGTGCAACATTTCTTCATAGCCTATGCTATATGTAATGTATAATAGTGGTAGTTTTTGTGGAAATTCTTAATATTTAGGGTTGCTTATGTATATACAGGTACATGTCTTTAGGTATCTGAGTACAATTTTTTTTTTTTTCTTTCTTTAAATAAACTTTCTTGTAATTTTTCTTTCAACACATTTTGAAATATATGTGTACCCTATTTCCTTTGTGAAATAATCCTCTTAAATGAAGACCAATTTACATGGGTTGAATGTTGCTGTGACTTTTGCACTTTTGAGCCAAGCATAACTTCATGCATTTGAATTTGTACATTATATTGACTAGTTTTGCCCCTATTCAATTCACTCTATTCCGACATGTAAACGATTGGCTGCACAGTTTAGTCATGCAGTTATTCCTAGCCCTCATCAACATGCCTCTGAATCAAATATTTACTTCTTTTTATTTTCTGCAGCATCTGTGTGTGACTTTGAGGATGATCTGTGTATGTGGACCCAGGGAGTTAATGACAACTTTGACTGGTCCAGGTTCAATAATTCAGAGGACGCCACATTTGCTGGGCCTATCTCGGATCATTCACGTGGTAGTCCATTGGGTAAGTATGAAAGCTGATTCGCAGTTATTGTATGAAAGTCTTGTGACTTTGATTTGTGTTCATAAAAACACATTGGTTCTAACAAAANCAAAAAAATAAAAAATAAAGAAAAAACGTATTTGTGACAAAAGGGTATTTGGGCAGCATTGATCATGCTATTCACTTTCATGCTTAGGTCATACAACATGTTCAACATTTAACGTTTGTTTTTCCTACACTGTTGGGTTAGATGTTTCATTTCCTTTATGGCTTATCTCAAGTCATGATGATTGGCTATTCCAGAGAAACTGGAAGTATGGGGCATTTCCTGTAGTATTTACCAACAGATTTGTAGTGAAGTATATCAGATTTCATTTATACTTCTTTCTGATCTACTCATTATCATTATCATTTCATATCCTTGACTGCCTATATCCAGTCATTATGAGAGGCTATGCGAGACACCTCCAATAGTTTGTACAAATCAGGGTTTTCATAGAATACATGTATATCTATCAGATTTCATCAATACCTTTTTTTGATATATTTTTGGTTAGTAATTGCGATAAAATGTCATGGTGATCATATGTTAGGAATACTCACCAGGAAGTGGACATTGTGTATGTATGAATCTGAATACTAGGGTAATATATGTAAATCGCTTAGAGACGGTGATCTGTATTAATAATAATGATAATAATAGCTCACATTTATAATGCGCCTAATACTTTGTTTCTAGGCACAGTACATATTATTACCATCGGATTCAGGCTAACCCGCAACGCAATGTACCCACATTTTCCACTCCCTGGGGAGCATTCCAGATTAAGCGCTATATGAATCCAGATTGTTATTATTATTGTTTCAGGTATCTACTACTTTGTTGATGGGTTGACCAGCACCAGAAACCACTTTGCATCCTTGATCAGCCCCAAGTTTGGGCAGGCAGGGACCAACTGCATAGCCTCTGTGTGGTACTACATCTATGGCGCCACCTACGGCAACCTTGAGATGAAGCGCAGAGTAGGCGGCGTGGATAGAACCCTCATGATCATCAATGAGGACAATGCAATCACATCACAGTGGACACAGGCTAATATTGCCCTACCGCCCTGCCTGTCTAGTTTCAATGTGAGTGTTCATTTCAATGGGTCAGGTTTAACATTTTGGTTGGGCCACATTGTATTTAAAGAAGGCCTAGAGAATCTTGCTTTGATGGGGAAAATTGTTGGAAGGAGGAGTAGGGGAAGAACTTTGGATGGACTGTCTAAAGAGGTTAAAGTGAGAGGAGTGAAAGGACTGGGAGTGGTGCTAATAGAGAAGGCTAGGAGCTGAGGGTTGTGGAACAGCATGATTGCCAAAGTCAATCAATATGGCACTTACAGATAGAGAGAGTAGGCAAAACCATTTTGCTCAGAAACAATGCTTCAAGTTTAATCATTCTAAATAGACTGAATTTTTGAAAGGATATGTGAACATAGTGTGTTGAATGATGTTGGTAAGATGTAAACAGCTTAGATGCATGAGGTAAAAATTTGTTGGTCCTAAAACCGTATCTGCCTCTAACCAGTACCCTCGTTTCTTCCTACATTCCTTCACATGCCCTTGGTCGATCATTTTAACCTCAATAATTGTCCTTTCATCGTATCTTCTTTCTCTCCCTTCTCATTTCCCTTTACTTTTTTCTTTGCCCATCCTGAATTCCTGCATCGCCTCAATAATTGTCCTTTCATTGTATCTTTTTTTCTCTCCCTTAATTTTTCCATTTACTTTTTTTTTTGTCCATCCCAAACTCCTGCATTTACCCATCCTCATGTACAGATCTTGATAGAAGCTGGTAACCAACAAACCACCCCTGCTTCAGGAGGCTACGCCATCGATGACATCCGCTTTGATAACTGTGCCTTTGATGTGTCCCCATCGTCCATCCCATGTCAATCTAATTACTACCAGTGTGCTGCAGAGCATTGCTATCCTAGAGACGACCAATGTGACTTCACAAAGGACTGCTGTACAGACAGCGACAATGGCAACGATGAAGCAAGTTGCGGTAAATACTCTAAATGTTCATCCTATCCTGATACCACAATGACTATTTTGATGTAAGAGAGAAAAGTTCTTTTTAGTGCTATTCAAACACTAGTGTGAGTTGACAAAGGAGTGTTGTACAGATAGCTATACGGCAACAATGAAGCAAGTTGTGGTGAGACGTTCCCACTCCTGGCACCAACTTTCCATTTGCATTAAATGAAGAGCTTAATTCCAAAAGGAGCCAAATCCACTTTTGATGAAAATTGAGTTATTGATATCAGAACATTGTTCACTTAACCCTTTGGCTACGGGAGCCGAGTGCTCACTGTGTTAACTCTATGGGAATGAGTGAATTCAGTAGTCAACGGGTTAAAGTAACCATGCTTCAACAACAACAAATTTCCCTCAATTTTGGGAGCAATTATGAAAAAATGCACCTTCTAATATCACTTTTCCAATAACGCCCGTACAAAATCTGGTAAACAATTTCTTTTTTTCTCCAAAGTGACAAAAATGGATTTAGCTCCTTTTGGAATTAAACTCATTTATAGTTTTGATGTGGTATAGAAAGTGAGAGGGCAATGAAAAATGCTGTGGTAATGTGTACATTCTAAAACAGAATTGATCCCTTATTTATACAAAGTTTGCAGCTATAATAGTTGTTATCCATTGCTATCAACGAAATAGATTGTATGACTAGAATTAGGAATATCATGCATAAAGTACTAAGGGTGAAGCAAGTAGTAATTACATCTCACTTCTTGTCTCCAATTTTTGCATCTTGATTAAGGGCAGTATGTCCCATTTGCAGGTCAAAAAAAAAAATGAAAAGGTTAAATCCCAACAGCATTTGAAAGTTAATGCTAATTTAAAACTTCCCTGAAAACGAAAGGACTTGAAAATGTCTTTGAGTGGGAAATGATGAATGTTTGTTGTCAATTTCAACTTTAGTTACTTTTTGAGTTGCACAAAGATTCAATCGGTTTAATTCTGGCCATTACAAGTAGTGGGATATTGATGTACCGGTAGACAAATGCTCACGTACCTGTTACTGTGTTTCATTTCAGCCTCCTACAAGCAATGTGATTTTGAGAGTGGTCTCTGTGACGTCTGGAGCTTGATGGCAGAGAATGATTTTGATTGGTCGAGAGTACGAGGCCAGGATATGAATCTCTTGACCTTTGACCACACCCTCGATTCAGGCGATGGTAAAGCAAAAACAATATCCCTTTTTCGTCTAATTTAATTTCGTTTCTAGAACCTTTTATCCTATAATGAAGCTGTATTTTTTTAGAGATTGTTATACTGCTCTCAAATCTGGGTGCAGTTCTGATGTTAAAATCCATACATTTGTACATGTACATTTGCAGAATAGCTATAGAGCTTTGAACTTATGTCAAGTTTTAAAAGAATTCATATCTTTCTGAAAATAGGCATTAATTATCAATCATGTTCTGCAAGTTAGATCCCCTGAGTACTTCAGCAAATTGGATAGAGTGTAAGACATTTGGTTCTGCAGTGTATTTCTATTGAATTTGCTCAAAAGAAACATTACTTTTTAATTTGGTGCTCCCAAGAGCCTTAAATTATTTTCTTTTTTTCTCCACAGGATCCTTTATGTACATGGACCCATCGAACCAAGCAATTAAAGGTGACATAACACAACTTGGTAGCTACATTATCCAGCCAACCAATGCCAACTGTCAGGTTAGTTACCCCTGAAATGTTATACCAGTCTCTTAACTGTTCAAAACATTGCCTCATTGACGAACACTGTCATGATGTAAGTTGCAAAATATTTGGTTTAATTTTGATAATAACGATGATGATTATGATAACAAGTATAATAATGATAATGATAATGATGATAACGATAATAACATTATAAATATTAATTAAAAAAACGGTGATTATAATTGAAGTGCTTACCACCGAAGTCTCTAAGGGCTACCGGTATATGCCTTGTTTACCTGGACTAGCCTCATCAGTATTAANAAAAAACGGTGATTATAATTGAAGTGCTTACCACCGAAGTCTCTAAGGGCTACCGGTATATGCCTTGTTTACCTGGACTAGCCTCATCAGTATTAATAGTTTTCTCCCTAAGTGCCCTAAAATCACATTATTACTGCGGCTTTATATAGCCAAGCCTAGGTGATAATGGCTCAGGCTCAAGCATTCAAGTGATTTCTTCCTACCACATTTTCACACTTCTGGCAACTGGTCATGAACACATCAAATATGTAATGCAACAAGATTATTTCAAGGACATAATAAAAAAGAACCATGGTAACCATTATTTTTGGGGGTCCAAATTATCTTAAAACATTATTATTGTTTGATAGTATACCATGGTTACCATGTTGGGTGGTAATTTGGAGAAAAAAAACATGATTACCATGGTTCTTTTTTATAAGGGATATATATTAGATGTGCAGAATTGAAATGATTAGAATTGTTTTTAAAAAGGAGGCTTAATCTTCTATATGTAAATCGAACCTGCTTTAGTGACCACCTATATAGAAAGACCACCTGTCTACAAATACCTTATTTTTTGTTTCCCTTACATATGGTTTGTCATTGAAACATATACTAAAGAAACCTGTACACTTTTCTTCCCTCCCTTGAGGGGTCTTTATAGACAGGTTTCACTGTACTATTTAAATTTCCGGTATAGTCAGAAGATAATGCATTACTATTTGCAAACTGAGATTGCAATCTTGTCTTAAAGGGATCCGGTATTTGTCTCAGATTCTGAAACAAAATTCTGGATTTAGCTCATGATGCAATGATAATTATAAACCTTTAGGTCAGTCAGGAACCCCATGACTTTTACAAGCCGATCGCCTGTCTGATTATCAAGATATTTATGATTGGAATTACAAATTTTGAAAACCGTTCGCCTGACGGTTTTCATAACACTACAGTCTATTGGGGAAAACGAGTATGGTAAAACCGGTCACTCAAAGATTTTTACTTCTTGATCATTTTGAAGCGCAATTTTTTTAGGGCTTCAATATTACACCATATCACAGACACTGATAACATGTAGGGCCGTGTATCTCAGATTTAACATTTTACACGATCCCTTTAAGTAGTAAGACTCATTTACATGAAAAACAAACGTTTTACCTCTGTGATAAACAGATGCGATTCTACTACTACATGAGCGGCATCACCGGTGGCACACTGAATGTGTATACTCGCACATGGGTAGGAGGCCCTCTATTGTCAAGATGGACAGACTCTGGTGATCGAGGGTTAATGTGGATGAAGCAAGTCATCACTCTGGACAGCGATGATATTTTCCAGGTAACTTTTAAAACTCTGAAACCGTTTGCAGCTTGTCATGTTTAACCATATTACTTTGGACAGCGATGATATTTTTCAGGTAACTTTTAGAACTCTGAAACCGTTTGCAGCTTGTCATGTTTGACCCTTTCTGCCACCATAGGAAATTATAATAACATTTCTATTATACCGTAATTTTGACAAAGCCAAGCTTTAATATTATCTTCTAGAAAGTTTTGAAAGGATTCCCGAATTTTTCCAACTGAAGTGACATGAAATACTGTAAAGTTTAACAATGATAACAGATATTATGACTGAATTTATTTTCATGAAATTATGTGATAATTGGTGTTTTAACCAATACACTGTTTGTGAATTTTAGGTCATCATAGAGGGGGTCAAAGGTGAAGGGTCATGGAGTGTCTTAGCCATCGATGATACCACCTTTACTCCTGACTGCCGAACATCAGCAAGCAGTCTCCCAATGTTTACTACTCCAGTAGGCCTACCACCTACTACCGGTAAACAAAACATTTTTGTTATCTTCTTAGAAAATTGATAATTGATTTATTAATTGCGATTACATTATGTACAATGTAGGCTATTTGCATAGCTGAGAGTGGGGGGGGGGGCACGGTCACCCCGGGCCCCTAATAACTGTTTTTTCTTTTTTATCCCAAAGAGTACTACTCAACTAGGAACCACTTGCAATAACAAAATCACCATATAAATGTTATCCTCTTTGATATTTGATTTATTGATTGCTATATCATCTTAGGAAATATAGATGTTCATGAAGATTAATGTGATATTGAAAATTGATACATTTCTCAATACAGTACATAGTATTGTATAGAAATCCAAAAAGGTTGAAGAAACTAAGTTACAGACTCGATGAATGTGTGCATAAGATATAACATGAGATTAATGGGCTATGCAGCGTAAGCATGAACCTTTTTGTGCTTGTATAGGTTAAAGGGAGACAGTGTCTCCCTATGAAGTAAGAAAAGACAAATTTAAAGGGGAAAGATGACTGGAACATATACTGTACATGTTATTTGATATCATAAGACCGTTGCTATTAATTTATGACTATCAATGGAAACAATATGCAACAATAAACCAATTGATGATGGATAGTAAGAGAAATCAGAATATTACTATAAAACTATCATTTTTATTTCAGTACGGTCTACCAGAGCAAGGACTGAGGCACATATCACTACAGCACAGGCAGAGGAAACGACAGTAGAGAGACAAACGCCTAAAGCTACTCAGGGATCTCCTGAAGATAACAGTAAGCACAAACTCATATTACCAGCTTACCGAGCTAGCTCCTTCCAATGAAAAATAGTCGTTATTGTTAAAACAGCTGAATACTCTCATTAAAATCCACATAATCAGAAGGCGGTGACTATCATTGGATCAAAGAAAGAATCACATTGAATGTCCATTTGTAGTAGGTCCATGGTTTTATGCAGCGGACCCTGATCTTTACATTTCTCTCTTTCTCCCTCTCTCTCTCTCCCTCTCTCCCTCCCCCTCTCTTCCTCCCTCCCTTTTTCTATGTTACCTCTACTTTTTCTATTTTTCTATTCCCCTCTTAGTACCTCTTTTTAATGTTTGAAAATTTACTTTTATTATTCTATTTTTCTTTCTTTTTATAAAGCTGCCTTGATCATCGGTCTGTCCGTGAGCTTTAGCATCCTGGCCATCATCGTCCTAGCGATATCTATGCTCTGCTGGTGCAAAGGAAAAAGGTACAATAATAATAAATAAATACTTATCAAGCGCACTTATCTAATAACTTACTCAAGACACTGTACAAAACAAATTACACAAGATTTCAGGATTTTAAATTTATTCATGTTTCCAACAAAACATTGCAAATCAATTATAAGCATTTATAACATATTTAAGAAATACAGAGTTGTAACAACATAATATCGTTTAGTAACTCTGAGTAAATAAAACCGTTTTACCATTATCACATTTTGTGAGCAATTGTACATTTATTGATTTGTTTATATTTGTTTAATTATTTATGGTATATTACAATTTGTGAATAATATCAATAATGTTTAATTTTTATATAGCGCTTAATATAAATGTCTCTAAGCTCTTTACAAAAATACTATTACCCCGGTCATTGGATTCAGTGCTTGCCCGCACCACTGTGTGCACAATCTCCACTCCCTGGGGAGCATTACAGCCAGGCGTTACTTGACGCTCACAAGCTGTTTGACCAACATTGACGGCCGCATCCTACCTGGTACCCATTTAACACCTGGGTGGAGAGTAGCAAGTGCAGGTTAAATATCTTGCCAAAGGATATTAGTGCCGTGTCGGGATTTGAACCCTTGACCTTCGCATCTCCAGTCAAGCGCTTTAAACCACTCGACCACGACACTCCCACTAGGCAGCTCATAGCTGAATTTAATATTACTGACTATGTATTTGAAAACATAATGATATATGACTTATTTTTTTATTTTCTGCAATCTGGCCTTATAGTACCAAGCATGACTTCCTGCATCATTGTGTTTAGTTGGTTTTCATGTGATGCATCATGCATGGGGGAAAAAGTTGGATATAAGCTATGGCATTGTTATGTACCCTAGGAGATAAGGGGATTTAATCAGAAAATTTGGTGGTTTAGCTGGGGTAAAATTCTGCACTGATTCCAAAAATATCAGTCTTATTAACCTTACTCATGACACTTTAGTCATTTTGGTCACTATTTAATCACAGAGTGACAGAGTGACCATTTGTATTGATTTTTGTCCCAAACTAGGCCAACGCCAAAATTAATTGATGGATGGGTTATGACATCCAAATTAAATATCAGAATAATCAATCCCATTGGTTATTTAGATCATTGGCTAGTGTTTTTCTGAGCTGCGCGGGTTGAACAAAATGGTATCGGCTATATGTTGAGGCATAAGACAATGTGCTAGCCACAGTAGATTTATTTTTATGTCATTATTCTTCTGCCTGTTCTAGATCTAAAGAAGACTTAGCGAGTCTACGGAATGGCATGGAAACAACGGGATATGATAAAGATTTTGGTAACACGAATGTAAGTATGTCTACAAGAAAAATCCTTTTTAGTAATTTGTATGTATAGTTGCTTTACCTTGGGGTGCTTAAGCTTAGAAGTGATATTATATGTTGATGTTACAATTTATAACAGCCCTTTATACTTACATTTCGAACAATTAAATAGTTTTCAGAAATAAAGACTAAAGGAAAGATGATTGGATGAAGGAAAAAAGCTATGGGTAACATAGTCGGCTTTTCTCAAAGGAGCTGCATGTAATTCAGCACAAAGTTCTTCAATTGAGAAATTCCAAATAAGGGAAAGATAATTTTTTTTTACTTAAATGTACCTGTTCAACATAGTCAAAGTAAAACAGTTCACCAAGGATTTTGAAGAGCGCATGCACGTAGATTGAAAAGGAAGAATGGATATGCTTATCACTTATGATAAGTTGCATGTTCGTCCCTACATTTGATAGATTCTAGTGTATTTTAAATTATGTTTTGTTATATTCCAAATAGTTTGCATTAGAAGAGGTGGATACAAGCATGTTTGGAGAGTACCTATCAGACCCCATGGTAAGCACAAACTGAGGGCAGTTTCACAAAGATCCTAAGTCGAACTTTACTCTAAGTTAGACTTAAACATTATGGAGAGCCATTTGTTGCCTTAAAATAAAATATATTCAAAAGCAAACACTCAAATATTTTAGACTTTTTCATTAATTTCACATCAGAAACAGGAAATTTCCTTCATAATAGAAAATATGAATGATTTGAATCAACAAAATGTTTTCAAAGATGCTACCGGCTTTTCCTTGATTTTTAAGTCCAACTTAGAGTTAGGTTCGACCTAGGATTTTTGTGAAACACCCCCAAGGAGTGATTTCAGTTTCATAATATAAAAATATATTGAATGAAACCATTGCCTACTGTGATTCCTGCATAAAGCCTGTGAGAACTGAAGGATTCATTATGTATTTATTTATTCATGATAGAGGGGAAAATAGAGAAATGTAAATCCATCAAGGGAGGAGATAAACAGTATTTTACCTAAAGATATATACATATATATACATACTGGTATATATCGATCTCTGAATATACAAAGCATGAAGGAAACGTATATCGATAGTGAGAGGCTGTAAATTATTTACATAAAGTACATTGAAGTACTCTATTATGAATTTGTTCTAGATCTGTACGTTTATTTCTGCCAACTTTTAAAGTAGTGACTGAAAGGCTACAACTAATCCAAAACTTAATCAAGCATGTTTGCATTCACAAAATATAAATCAGAAACAGGATTCATGTCACCTTTTTATAGCCAGAAGGGCATTTACCCTGTCTAAAAGTATAAGAGTTAAACTCCTTCTGGCTCCAAACAGACAATATTTTTCAAATGCCAGTATTGGATCATAACGACTGAAACCATTCCCATTTTATTGTTGTCACTATCTACATTGTATGTATACATTATGTTTACTAGTTGGTTACGTTTTCCACGTTCTTTCATACACTATCTACCTAATGTTGTTTGTATCTTTATGTCATTATCTATGTATGATGTATAAGAACTGTATTTACAACTCATGCATTGCTATTTTTACTTTGTTATGTTTGTTTGCACTCTCATACTCGAGAGGGGGCCATAGATTCGATACCATTCTAAAAATTCTAAATTCCCTTATCTCTTTTCCTCATTCCTGTACTCTAGCCTTCTGATACCGGCTTGGATAATCCTATGTATTCCTCGCCTGCAAGCCTACCTATAGATGCCCAAACAGAGGCCTGATACGATCATGCGCCCTCTAGTGTCAGGATATAGCCATTATTTTGTTCATGTCTACATTTTTCATCTGTGTATGAATTGGATTAAGTTAATCTTCTCCATCATGTGACTTTTTTTCCTTTTCTTTCAAATCAGTTTGTTATTAAAGACTCACCAAAATATAATTTAGCAATTTAAAGTGACTGGGTAACATTGTTGAAGGTTGATGAAAAAAATTGCTTAATTTTTGTATAAAATGTTACTTACTACATTCCTTTTACTGTACTAACCCTCTGACGGGCAAAAAATCCTGAAAAAATTCTCAAACCTCGAAGATATCTATGGTTTTCTTTGAAGGCGTCGATGTGAGGCACCCTCTAACAGTGATTAACAGTAAATTCTCCCAACCATTTTTGAATTTTCCCAACCGTTTTTCCATGAAAAAAAGACATAAAACAGGCTATAAAAAAATCTGTCAACACTTAAATGTCTGGAATGGAATGTAGAGCCATTTTATTGCTTTGTGAGATTTCCATTCACCTAAAATGTAACTAAATTGTTCTATAGATCTAGATCTAGACTTAGTCGGGAGAATTAAGGAATCGATCAGATCAGTTTTTCCTAATTTGTACCATGAATAATGGTCCGTTTTCACTCACATTTTTAGATTATCTTTAATTGTACATCTAGCATTGAAGTCACTACCTTAGCGTCACTAACTCTCATCTGAACAATGTTACCAAGTCCCTTTAAGAATTATACATTAATATGAGTATATATACCTATAGCATGAATTATGCATACAACATGTATGTGGAATCTGCTTCTTCATTTGTTTTATGAATTGGTTGTATACTCAAAGAAGGTTATTTTCACAACAATATCATTCCATTTATAAAGTAGCAATAATGTTACGGATATTTGAAATGTTGCTTGTCAAAGTATCATTCTTTTTATCATTGCTAGTTTGAAGAGTATTTCATATACCGGTACATGTATGATATGATCACTCTACTTTGAGTACCTAGTTATAATTGATTCATTAGTTAAGATACTGTCATAAGTATATAGTATCAATATTTAGTATTCAGAATGTTTAATATGTTTGTTTTGTGTATCACTTGAGGAACATATTATGTTAAATTGAATGGTATGGCAACGTTTCAAGCCTTAGGCTAATAGTGCCAAACCTCTGCGTGTTTCTCAATGCAGTATTTCTGTAAATGTATTATGATTGTAACTGCCTTTTTTTTTAAGTCTACTGCTATTGCTTGTTTAAACTCTAGTTGAACATACCATGTAATGTGATGAACCATGCAGAAATGAAAAAAATAAATATAAAAAAGCAAAAAATGATGAATAAGCTAAAGTTCTGGTAATGGAACTGTACTTGAAGGTAATATGTCATGGAGTAACTCATAATACATGAATATGGATATTTGGAATGAATGAGAGTTTTCCATATTTGAGCCCCTTAAAAAAGAAAGATGTTTGTAATATAAATGATTATGGGCTGGTCGATTTGGGTTGATGATTCGTTTTACCTGACTGCTAAGAGATGTATGTATGATTACATAAGAAGTGACCAGGGGACCAACAGCTTTAGGTCCTCTCTGAGGGACCTGGTAAGAAATAATATGTATGATTACATAAGAAGTGACCAGGGGACCAACAGCTTTAGGTCCTCTCTGAGGGACCTGGTAAGAAGTAATATGTATGATTACATAAGAAGTGACTAGGGGACCAACAGCTTTAGGTCCTCTGAGGGATCTGGTAATGAGGATTAATGCCTTAAAGCTATGGTCACAAATGAGAGCAGCGACCGACCGAATAGTAGCCTGCTCAGTCGCTGCTGGAATTAAGCATCGCCCAGCAATTAGGTCGGTGTCTGGGCGGCGACCGCCCAGGCACCGAGCGTATTTTGGGCGGCGAGTGAAAAATGAGCGATGCCTGGGCGGCCGCCGCTCGGTGGCCGAGCAGCCGCCGGGCAGAATTGGTTAAAAACTCGCCGCTCGGCCGCTGAGCAGGCTACTTTTGGTTAATGTGACCGTAGCATAACCAAAGGGCATGAGCACATTGACTTGGTTTCTAACCCTCACAATGCCAGGATGTATCATTCTTTGCATGCTTCTGTAAAGCTAAGGATGATTTTATCATTTCAAATGTACTATCAACATGCATTATAACCCATGTATGATTCTCTAATATTATACTTGTCGTCACTACCAGAACTAGACTGTATGTATCTCAGAAATTGTCTTCTAGAGGCATTATGCAATTTCAAATGTACTATCAACATGCATTATAACCCATGTTTGATTCTCTGATATTGTACTTTTCGTCACTACCAGAACTAGACTGTATGTATCTCAGAAATTGTCTTCTTTATGCAATATGCGGTATAGAAATATCTTATCATTTCTTATCTATCAGTTAATAATGCATGTTTGCAAGTGTATTAGTGAATGTGCACTGCACTTGGGTAAAGTCACAGTAGGATAATGAATGACACTGGTCGTGTTCATTGTCCGTCCAACTGTGACTTAAAACAACGTGTGCGTGTGGACCACTACGCCTGGGTTGCCCCCTATTATTATACAAATAGTGCAGTGGGTTCTTTAACATGCAAAGGCAATGAATCTCTGCCACACAGGGCCTCCATTTTACGTCCTTTCCGAGGGACAGAATGTTTTCCTCTGTAACATAGCCTGTGTCTATGAAACAGGGGAGGAGGCAGGTTAACACAGGCTTCAGTCATATACTTGGGTTGGATTTGAACCCACAATCTTTATTTCGACAGGCAGACACTTTACAAACTATCTATAGCTTTGATCTTTATACATAGATCTGACCTTAGCCATACTTACATTTATTAAACCCTAGTACACAAGATTGGGTTTATGAAAAGTCAGCCGATCTCGTTTATTAGGGAGATATATATGCTTAAGGTCAGCTCTATATTATATATCTATATTTTTACAACTTTGTGCTAAAGATCAATGCTAAAGTGTATACTCTCTCTGTTGACAATTGCTGTTCCTGGAGGAATTTCTGTTTAATACGCCCCTTTTGGGTTTGATTATCAAATAAAATCATTTAATCCTTTAAGGACAGCCATTCCGTGTGTTGTGCTTTGCCTCATTAACTTTTGAAACAGGGTCATGAAAATATATCAAATGCCTGAAAGGAAAGGACAACACATGTCTGCACTTATTGTGTCCATTACCGGTATATGACCATATTTTGTGTTCAAGAATTTAATAGAGGAAAGCGGTCATTTAAACCCTTACTTTTTGTCAACATGTTCAAAAGCATTGTTTCTTAACAGAATTGAAGTTTCTAGACTTGTATTTGATAAGAACAATGTAGCATTATTGTTGCTGCCAATTTGAAGGTCAATGATCAATTTAGCCCCTTATACATCCCTATCATGAAAGGGGTCAAGAGAGAGAGACAGGATGCAAAATACACCCCGGCGATAACAATCGATTTATTTGACCGTCTGCAAGTTTTGCCAAATGAAATCGAAGGTAAAAATGAGTGTACAACACTGATCAAAATGTTCAAATTATACATGTATAGGATATTATTTCTTCTGCTTTAGAAATGTTGGTGTATCATTAGGAAACATTAGCAAAACTCTGCGATGTTTTCTTTTTCTTATTATATCACGGTTTAGTTTTGTTTGTGTTACATACTTTCACCCATGCGTCGGTAGTCTTTTCAATTAGACATGTCTTTTTTTCCAACTCAAAAACATTCCATTACACTTGAATATTCCTGTACAGCAGCAATCTATTCATCTTTTGAAATGATTGAATTCACCACTTTCATCTTTTCATAGGAGTAATTGTGTTGTATTGCAACTTTGCCAAATGTTTTTTGTTTTGTTTTGTAATCATTTTCCATGTTTCTTTTATGATGTAAAAGCATTCCTATATTTCAATTGTCCATTATTATTGTATTGTATATTCAGTAGATAGTAAACCGTATAGAAAACATAATTGGTATTGTCGTGTTGCTCCGCTCGTGCATGCTTTGAACAGTTAATGTGATATTGAAAATCTTTGCAATGTTGACTATTGTCATTAAAACCAAAATTGGTGTAATGTATACAAATACTGTGTAACTGAATGATATGTAGAGTGTGCTATCTTGATGTTTCGATGTTATGACGTCTTGTGAAGGAGTTGATGAAAGTGAATCTGGTGATAATGGCGAACCCTGGATATCCCGGTTATGAGACCACTGCCCTAGCAACCAACTGACCACTGACCTAGCAACCAACTGACCACTGACCTAGCAACCAACTGACCACTGCCCTAGCAACCAACTGACCACTGCCCTAGCAACCAACTGACCACTGACCTAGCCAACAATACTCTTAATACATCTCAAGTCCCCCCCCCCCCCACCCACCCTGATCAAAAACACGAACACACACATGTATTTGATACTTACATGTATACTTCTTTTCCTTCATTTACTAAATTATATAAACCTATCACGCTATTGTTACAAGTGAACTTTCCAAGATCATAAACTGCAATAAGTTTGCACAACCCGATTTTATTACATCGTAAAAGCCGATTATTGTACATTGTATATCCTTTGTCTTTATTAGTCTGCAGACCTAGACTCCGATTTGAATCTTGAGCACGATGGACCATTGTCATGTTAAGTGTAACTAAATAAAATGAATAATGCATACGTCTTTGTGAAGTGCCTTGATACAAATTATTTCATTTATCTCTTACGGATAATTGTATTCAATATTTAGAATGCAAACTGCATACATTAGATGTTGCCAGGTATATAGGACAAACAATAGGGGCTTTTTAGATTTGCGTGGACTGCCAGTCCGTGTAACGTCCATTCAAAACAGTGCATTAAAAGGACGTCGACCGTAGAAATCCCCATTGTCTTCGTGCGAATCTAAAAGTCCATATCAAGGCCTGCCCTACTACGTAATATATGCATTTTGCATTCTGACTATTTAGATCGATTATTCATTACATGTGAATGAAAAAAAATTGTATTGAGGCACTTCACAAAGACGTATGCATTCAATTTGGTTGCGTTACAAAATCTGTCAATTCCGTAAAGCCTTCAACTAAAACCTTACACCTCAGTCACACCGCCGAGCCGACTACAAACAGACCGATTATTTGCCATTGGAGGTAATGTATTGTATTGTGTCGGTCTCCTAGGTGTGCATGAGGTATACTTTTATCAATCTCTGGCTGAATCAGCTGTAGCACAGGAAATATGGAGTGCATATATGCTCTCAGTTCAGACTGATTTGTATCTGAACACTAGATGTTGGGAGATTTTGAAATAGTAAACGTTCTTTTTCCGACGTTTTCTCCCTGATATATATACGCGAATTTGGATTCAATTTTGAGCTTAAGGAAATTACCTTTGTTTATCATTAACTATAATAGAAGATCTTATAACTCTCGCTTATATCCACAATACTCAATAACCCTTCGATTATTGGAAAGTAGCCCCTCGCCTAAGCGATTACAAAGGTTAAATATGACCAATGGCCATACATGAACCTAAATTGTCTACAGAAAGATTAATCGTCTCTCCTCTCGCAAACCTATAGTAACCCCATGACTTGGCAAATTCTGAATGGATGTAGAATGACGAAGAAGAAGACGAAGAAAGAGGAGATGATGATGGTGATGATGTTGGTGGTGGTGATGATAGCGATGATGATGATGGTGATTATGATGATGATGATGGTGATGATGATGATGATGGTGATGATGATGATGGTGATGATGATGATGACAATGATGATGATGATGATGATGATGATGATGATGATGGTGATTATGATGATGATGATGGTGTTGGTGGTGGTGATGATGATGGCGATGATGATGATGATGATGGTGATGATGGTGATGATGATGGTGATGATGATGATGACAATGATGATGATGATGATGATGACATTGATCATGATGATGAATATGAATAATGATAATGATGATGATGATTGTGATGGTGATGATGACCAGATTTATCATCTTTATATTGTGTGATTGCATACAAAAGAGGAAACTCTTTACCCCGACAAGACAAATGACACCGAGATTAAATCTTTTTCCATCCTTTTCTCTTCTTCCATTCCTTTCTTTTTTCGTTCCTTCTTTGATTGTTCCTATCCTTTTTTTCTCTTTCTTTTACCACTTTCTC
>BEXV01000306.1:36047-61713 GCA_003118195.1 Hemicentrotus pulcherrimus | reverse complement strand
AGAGAGAGATAAATATTAAGAGGTTAAGGATGAAATAATTTTATTTCGCCGAAAATTGTATAATACTCAAATAAGTAATAATTTTCACCAGAAATAATGAAGTATAAATGACCGTTGTCCGGGTTTTTTTCTATAAAAAAAACAATTTCATTTGATATAAAGCATATTCAGCATATATCATTATTGTTTTCCATGTACATTTCGAATCATGTGCTCTAAGATAGGATGTCTGATGTAAAATGCGATTCATTTTAATCACTTCAAAAACCTTTAATAGTCGTTCCTTATATTTTCAATGGCATGGGGCAATTCAATGAAATGGTATGTTTTTTTAATATATAAACCTACACGCATTGATTTATTCAATGTTACTTTTACGTCTCTGACTTGATGTTGTATTATTACTCTTCAGTCTCTATATGTTAACGTTATAACTTACTCTGTTGTTGTTTTGCTATGAACACATTTCTGTAAATTTGTGAAATGGACCCATTTTGTGTGTGCTATAGTATATACATGTATGTTATTGTTCCAAATGCTTTATTTTGTGTACATGTGTCAGCGCTATGATCAGTATTCTGTAAACGCGCTTGATAGGAATAAATTGTTGTTATTATCAATTTATTTTCCTGTTTGTAATGTTCCTTCTAGGTTATTACATGTACATCGAAGCTTCTGGTGTCGCAGAGGGCTCCACAGCTCAACTCATCTCGGACAAGATCACAAACAGTGACAATGGTTACTGTGTAGAGTTCTGGTTCCACATGTATGGTTTGGTGACCCTGGGTATGGGGAGTCTTACTGTCTATCAGAAGCTTGAAGGCAGTGATGATCCTCAGGTGGCCATCTGGAGGGAAGATCAGCCCAGAGGTCCTCAATGGAATCAGGCTCAGATAGACTTCACTGGCAAAGATCCTTATCGTGTAAGTTATTGGAAGATTTCCTTTTGCGACAGTCACCCAAATTGAGAGAGAGAGAGAGAGAGAAAGAGAAAGAAAATAAAAGGAGGGGGAGAAGGTGGCACAGGTAGTTTCGGAAACGGTCCAGGAAATGATCACACCAAGGGAGATGAAACAGGTGAGTAGGATAGAGAGGAGAGAGAGAGAAAGAGAAAGAAAAAAGAGGGGGACAACGTGGCACAGGTAGATTCATACCACGTAAGTTTTTGGGAAGATTTCTTTTTGCGACAGTCGCCTAGATGGAGATTTAAAAATATGGGTACAGCCAAGAATGATATGTCTAATAAAGATATGATTCAAATGATTTTATTTCTCATGCTAAATATAATATAAGAATGATTATATCATTATAAAATATGCAATTAAACGACAAATATAATTTGAAAATCACGAGAACAGAGGAACTAACTTGAAACTTTATGATATATAAAACATGATAAAATTGGGTTAGTGTTAGATTTTAGATGGCTGTCGCAAAAGGAAATCTTTCAAAGTTATTATCAACACTTTTGTTGCTTTCTGTGTCTCTCTAACGGTCGCTCGTTTGCCACAAATGTCATTTTGCACAAAGCACTTGGCAACAATTGATAGAAGGATTGATTTGTTTATCACAACGCCCTTACA
The DNA here is from genome assembly GCA_003118195.1 of Hemicentrotus pulcherrimus. Taxonomy (NCBI): domain Eukaryota; kingdom Metazoa; phylum Echinodermata; class Echinoidea; order Camarodonta; family Strongylocentrotidae; genus Hemicentrotus; species Hemicentrotus pulcherrimus. Next base: position 60,130 of record BEXV01000306.1, on the reverse strand, counting down.
AACATACCCATTTCCGGACTTGATTAGCTCCTTTACGACCCTTTTAACACTTGCATAGATTATTAGATGTACTGTTGAAGCCTTTGTTAAATCCCATGATAAAGCAAACATGGCACAGGAAAATTGTTGCTATAGAGTATATATATATAGTTAAGTATCGGACATCACCTGTGCCTGGTTGGGGAAAGGTAATGTCAATCAATGTGACTTTTGGATCTCTCCTGTCCTCAAGAAGCATGAATAGCTAGTAAACAGGCCATAGCGGAAGCAAAATAACCCTCCATGTCATAATAGAACGTACGGTTACTAACCCTTTATGATGTAATCAATGGTGATTGATGTACTATTACCAGTGTCGTTTTTATGTAACAGATTATATCATGCTTTGTGTGGTTTTAAATAAAATGAACTGAACTGAACTGAATATTCAAATGTTATGCATATTCGTTAAACAAAGGATGTTCTTGACAAGCTGAAACCTTCCTCGAGGCTTGCCCTACATAGCAAGAAGTAATATATTAAGAACAGTTGAATTGAATGCCTCGTCACTTGATCCCCAGGAAAGAAACATCCATTAATATGAATATGTTAACATTTGCTACCTGACGATCGTTTGCTGTGGTGTATTTAGTGCATTTGTAAATTCATAGAAATAAAGTAAAATTCATTGCGAGGGTGTTGTATTGAGAATTTCAGTATGACACATGGATATTATGTGAGTAGAAAGAGTAGGGTACAGACACTATGGTTGATATTTAACGGTATGATGGTTTGCATTTATTTTGTTTTTTTGACAGCTAATTTTTGAAGCAGTAAGAGGATCGAGTTTCATGGGTGATATCGCTCTAGATGATATTGCATTTCACGATGGAAAGTGCCCAACACCGAGTGAGTATCATGCAATAGGCAATGAGAGTTAAACTTTTTAACTACACTACATTTCACCACACTACACCACACTGCAAAACGTACACAACACGTACGCAACACTACATTTCACCACACTTCACCACATTACACCACATCGCACCACACTGCACCACACCACACTACAACACGTACGCAACACGACATTTCACCACACTTCACCACATTACACCACATCGCACCACACTGCACCACACCACACTACAACACGTACGCAACACGACATTTCACCACACTTCACCACATTGCACCACATCGCACCACACTGCACCACACCACACTACAACACGTACGCAACACGACATTTCACCACACTTCACCACATTGCACCACATCGCACCACACTGCACCACACCACACTACAACACGTACGCAACACTTTATTACACCACACTACACCGCACAAAAAGAAAAATAACTCTTGGAGATTGTTTTTCAGTTGTGCCGCTCGGAAGTTTTGGAATAACCTACCAACGACACTTTAATGAAAACCGAAACTGATACCATTCTGAAAGTGTTGTTGACGACGCATTTGTTCCCAGAAGCCATTTGAAGCGCCATGAGCGCCTGTGCTCTGGCAGAAGCCGTCGCTTTTGAGGGCGTTGTAACCATGATCATCGTTATCATTATATATGATTATTGCCTTGCAGGTCGCTGTGACTTTGAGAATGGTGATTGCAGCTACACCCCCGGCACAGGAAGTGATTTCAACTGGAATGTCATCCAGCCAATCTCTGGCGGCACAGCGCCCCCTATCGACATCACTTACCGAACCGCCGCAGGTATGGTTTCACGAGACTCGTTCAGATATGACGCGGTTAACCGCTGCAAAAACGCATATGTGAACAACCATCTAGTTTCAAGTTTCAAGTTTATTGGTTTCCACTTTATCGAAAATAACATAATTGAACGTAATGTACATGGTAATATTTATGACAAAACATACAGTAATGAAATAACGAGTATGATCGATACGGTGTAAATCTAAATAAAGCGGGCATCTACTAAAAAGCAAAGCTTTTATTATGTAGATCCTAATTAATGGTTGTGTGTATAGATTAGGATATCTGGAAAAAAACATGTTACAAAAGGATTTGATTATATGATGGTTATCTTTAAGAAGCGCATTTTTACTAAACATAACGTTACCAATTATCATAACATGAGGGGAAAGTTTGCGGTTTCCTCAACATATAAACCAAATGTATATAAATTAAAGAAAAGAAAATGATCACTGCTTATTTAAGCACTGTTTGTAAAAAAAATACCAAGTAGTTGCAAGGAAACCAATTAAGAAAAGAGAAAAGGTACGTAAGAAAAGATAATAAACGAAAATGGAAAGTAAGAAAAACGCTAGTTCTTAGTGTTAAGCGCAGTATATTCATATAACAGATTTGAACCGTCGGCCAATAAAAAGACCTATGTTGCTTACGACCTAATAGCCTTGTCAAATAATGACATGATAATGAGTTACTGTGTAATGTTATACTAAAAGTAATAATAATAATAATAATAATAATAATAATATGTCCTTTTTACCCAGGGCAGCCTCATAAGTATTCATACTGTTCTCCTTTAGGGCCCTGCAATCATACTATTACCCAGGTCATCGGATTCAGGCTTACCCGCACATAATGCATGCACATTCTCCACTCCCTGGGGAGCATTCCAGTCAGGGGTCATTTTTACAAGCGCACACTTGCTAATCTAAGCATTGTTCATTGATTTCCCTACAGGTCACGTGCTCTTCGCAAACCTTTCCTCGCTGACTTCCAACAGTCAGAAAGGAATAGTAGATACAGGTTATCTCGACTCTACCGATTCCAAAGGGAGATGTTTTCAATTCTGGTACTATATGGGTACATCCGGGGTCTCTGTTCTAAAGGTTAGCAACTTTAGTTTAACAATTTTGGATGTCGTAACAATTGTTTTTGTGAAATTGACAAGGTTTTATATATTTTTAAATTGTTTGCTTAATTGTTTTGCATGTTTCATATAAATACAATCTGTTTCTTGTATTATTGTATGTTTGTGGGAAGCATATTTCTACAATGTGGACGAAACAAATAGATACATAAATATCTAAATTTCTTATACATGTAGCATAATAATAATGATAATAGTGGGTTCTTGTATACTGCTGATGTCTGTCAAACTTGGCGCTTCACAATTATTATCCAGACTTTAGGATGGCTTCCATTGTGGTGCTCTAGCATGTCAAGGAATTAATTTCTGCCAGGTACCGATTAACCTCACCTTAGTCGAGTGAGCCAAATGTAAATCAAAAGGGTACTAGTGCTACGGCGGCACCTCGAACCGCAGACCGACGACGTATACACTAGACTAGGATGTCTCTATATTAGGTGGAATCCATGTAATGTGTCCCGTACCAATTATAATGGAGGTGTCGTGGTAGAGTGGTTTATTCACTTGACTCTCAATCTAAGGGTTGAGGGTTCAAATCATGGGTGTTGATCCTTACGTAATACCTATTGTTCAGGGGGGGATGAATGAATAGATCATCCCCCCTGAACAATATGTATCAATTACAGATCGACACCCATGATTCGAATCTCAGCCCGGCAATGTCGTCTTGTGGCAAGACAACAATCCATATTTGCCACTCTTCACCCAGGTGTAAGTGGGAACCTAGCAAATGCTTGTGTAATAATAATGGCGGGGCCCTCACGAAGAACAGAATTGATGGTGGTGAGGCTTCCTTGAGTAAATAAAATAATACAAATATTGAATATGATATTTTTGCCTCAATATCATTCATTAATAGAATAATCAATCAATCAATTATGCAACAGGTGTATATGGAGACTGAGGGAGGTCAACGCACTAAGCTATGGGAGATGGATGCAGTGAGTCATGCTGATGAATGGCATGTACAGGAAACAAACCTCATCAGTACTACGAGCAGGATGAAGGTAACTATTGCATGATGTATGTCTACCATATCAATTATAATATAACACATATGAAGATGCTAGGCCTCTGATCGGTCATAACTGCAGGCATGAAATAGGCTACAGACTGCTTGGCATAACAGCGAGCAATATTGACCCGGTTTAGTTCTGCTTGCGCATACAATGTAGGGGCGAGATAGTTGCGCATAATAGTAACAATACATGAGAGCAGTGAAACTCTAAAAAATAATACATACATATTTTGGAGAATTGATGTAGAAATGTGGTATATACAAATATTGACTGCTTGTTTTTCACCGTCAACGGTAAACATTTAGCTCTAGACTGCGCTATAATTGTACCGCACAGGAACTGTACTGCACTGCACAGGAACTGTACCTCATAGAGCTGTATATAACAACTCTATGCTTTACCCTCATCTAGATGCTGGACAGGCGTTGATGAGTATTACCATAGAAGTAGAAGTAGAAGTATGCCCCTCGACCTCCTCTCGGGTCACTTTACAGTTTCGAGATCACCTCGGGCAATAATTTGAGCCTTGCCCCTCAAAGCAGTCAATATTTGTAAATCATCTATCTTTATCAACTTCCCTCGAATATCCATGTAGATTATTTTTCGTTGCCAATATAAGCTTCACATTTGCTATAATCGCCTAATTTACTATGCATTCTGTACAAAACCTGATGGCAAAATCTTTCGGGATATCAACTTCCGGGCGATGTCAATATCCTACCCCCATCGGATAAGGTAGCCATTGTAAGGCTCGCACAGTTAACAAATTCAACACCACATTGAAATTTTCAAAACTACCATGCATTTCGATGAGATGTCGATTAACTTGCAAATTGAATTCTATGTAATATAGAGATGTCCTTTAATATACAATGCACGTGAATGAAATGGATGGAAAGCAGGGCATTGTTTCACAGAACCGTCATAAATTCAAGTTCAACATCACATTGCAATTATTAAAACTACCATGCATTTCAATGGGATGGCGGTCAACTTGTTAATTTGTTGGACGATTTCGTTAAACGGTGCTGACAGGTCCAGGAGATAATCATGTATATTCTGAAAAACTTCAGTAAACATGTCTATTCAAATCGATTCAATTTCATAGGTTTCAGTCGAAGCCAGCACCACAAACTATCAACAAGATGGAGGGATCGCCCTCGACGAGATAGTTTTGGCTGATTTCCCTTGCTCGCCGTTTGGTAGCTGTGACTTCGAGAACGCCTACTGCACATGGAAGAACGAAGAGGCAGATGACGTCACAGACTGGCAACTCATTCAGGGAGAGGCGCCCTCTTCGACAACTGGACCAGATGCTGATCACACATATGGGACACTAGATGGTAAGTTCAATGGTAATGGGTTTCACCTATGGAGTCGTTTTGGGAGGGCAATGAAAGTCCTTTGTTAACGAGACAATATTTCGCAACATGGAACCCATCAGGCTTCTGAGCTACGTCGCTCACATCGTCGCAAAATGGGAACTCCTTTAGAAAGACTTTTTAGATACTCGGCAGATTTGTCTTTAAAAGTTTGAAGAAAAAATGTGAAAATATCCATTGTAAACTATGTTTACCCGAAAGAATTGTATTGCAACTGATCTTGCGTAGATTTAGTTTGTAAAGATTTACAATGCGAGTTTAAATCGGGAGATTGAGCGCCAAAGAACTTCCATGCAGAGCTGCAGCTAACTTTACTTCCCAACCCATACAATTTACTTTCCTCTACTTTTTCCTTGCAATTAGGAGCTCATCAACTCCTGAAAAAAATATTACATTTCATATTATAATAGTGGGGATGTTTAGGTCTTATCATTGTTTACTGTGTATGTATCTCAGTTGTGTATCATCCGCTGTACTTATATGTGCTTGAATCTGAACAGGTGTCTATATCTACATAGCATCTGCATATTTGAAGGAAGGAGACACGGCCATCTTAAAATCTACTGCCTTCACAGCCGATACAACCCGCTGCTTTGGCTTCTGGTACTTCATGGAAGGCTATGGTATTGGTAGTCTTATTACGCAGATCACAGCAGAGGGTTTAGCCGAACCACTCACCTTAAGAACTCTTCAAGGAGACCAAGGTTCTGGTTGGAAGCAGGCTTTGGTGAGTCACAATGATAACAATGATAATGATATAATAAATGTAACATATTAAGCACCAAACCCACTCTGTAGAGTGCTCAAGGCGCATGTCGAAATAATGAAGAATTAAACAGATGCATTTTTACAAGATTTATTCCATGAATTAGAACACACGTGACTTTGTAACTACATGTATACGTCCGACTTGCACAAAAAATGTTTTAAAAGATGCAGAAGACTCGAAAGAAAACAAAAAGTGAAAGGAAGATTTGATAGCTGCCGCGGTTCCGACGAACCCGCTAAATTACTACAGGAGGTCAAATGGACCGCCCCCCCCCCCGGTTAACATAGGGTTAAACCCAACTTCAGACTTAAACCTGATATTAAAATATCGGGTTTAATAAAGGAAAGGCGTTGGAGTTTAAGAAACGCTGAGTACATCTCATCGAGCTCATGAGGATGATCGGTACTTAAAATTTGATTTTGCATGGTAATTGGTTAAACCAATTATGGAGGGCTGAGAAAAATGCTATTTTATGTCCTCTTATGCAGCTTGGATTTTTCGTTTAGTGTAAAATTGAATGTTTAATAGTTCGAATTTTTTTTCTAAAATATATATTTATCTTTCTTTCTTGCTGTAGGTTCCCATACAGTCTTTAACAAAATCATTCTCCTATGAGATCCTCCTGAAGGGTGTTAGGGGCACCACCGCAAGGGGAGACATCTCAATCGATGATGTCACAATGGAAGATAAAGACTGTTCGAGTGAAGCTGGTAGGTCATAATAGATCACTTGTTGTGCCGTCAGTGGAATTGCCCGGTCTTTGACAAGCCATCATACAAAAGCGAATGCGAAATTAAAAGTTCAATCATCGCTTGAATTACAGGCACATGCACATGGTGGCTTTCTTGATTTGATAAGCCTGGGTATTAACGCAATTTGAAGAACGTCTCGTGTGCAACGGCTGATATTGTACTGTAAATATTTGTGAAATGTAAGTCAAGGATGAACTTTAAGTACAATATGAAATACCAAGTTCATTGAGGGGTTAACACGAGAATAGCCAATGTAACACACGAATGTCCATTGCATTACATGACTTTTCATTAACATACTGCACAATCCATTATTTTATCCGAATTAGAACTGGATTAAAGAATTGAGACCATTTACCCGTCTAGTTTGGCCATAAGTGCAACAACTCTGTTATAACATATCAAATAATTTTGTTAAAACCGACCCTTGGTCAACAGTGACTTTGAACAAAAGTATAATTATTGACCTCATAACTTCCTATGTTAATTACAATTTTTAAAAGAATACTAAACCAACCGTCTGGTTAAAGTGTAGTAGGATATACGGGGCAGAAGGTCAACGCACTTCTAGCTCCAAACAGATTAGAAGCTCTTAATGAAGAGACTTTATCTCTCATTATTTTTATTAGCTCCGGTTACACACAATTGTGATTTCGAGAGTGACCTCTGTTACTGGGTCCAGGACGAGGATGATGATTTTGATTGGCTCCGAGCTTCCGGATTAACGGATAGTGCTGGCACCGGTCCAGGAGCCGATCACACCTATGGAACTGAAAGAGGTAAGATAGGAAGATGAGGAGACGTGTGATGTGCGGGGAGAGAGAAAGAGAACAACGTAGGGGATATAGAAATAGATATGAATATAAAAAAAGATCGAAATGAAGAAAGGGGAGAGAGGGGGGGGGGGGGGGGGGGGGGGGGGGGGGGAGACGTCGGGAAGAGGAAAGATGGTAAAAATTTAAACTAGATCACCGAGACAAGTTTCTTTTTTAAAGACACTTTGCAAATTTACTGAAGAATGTCTCGATATGACTATCACGTACACTCGATTCATCACATTTCTCCGAGTTTTTATGCTGTGGCACGGTATAGGTCCATCCATGAAGAGTGGGGGAGGGGAGGGGACATATGGAAAGAGTACTGGTCAATGGGGATGCAAGAGTTGGTCCAGGCCTCATTTTTTTCTTCCCTTTTCCTTTTTCCCCTTTTCACCATCCGATGGCGGATGGGGCATTTGTATTTACGCTACCGGCATATGTTTAACTCTGTATTTTCAATCTCATTTTACAGGATTCTACATATACACCGAAGCCTCTGGCCTCGCACCCGGCAATACGGTCCGCTTGGTGTCCAACCTTCTCATCAATCCGACCGTAGAGGGCAGCTGTTTGGAGTTCTGGTATCAGATGTACGGCGAGCATCTTGGTGCCCTCAACGTCTACCAAAAGATCGATGATAGTGAGACCGCCCTCTGGAGGGAGACTGAGCCAAGGGGGCCGCAGTGGAACCCAGCACGTCTTCAGTTGAGTGGGACTGCACAGTTCCTTGTGAGTAGGCCATACAGTGTATGTGAATATAATTCATTAAGGTTTCTTGAGAATGTAAAGATCCCACAAACTCTCAAGAACGAAGTATTTATAAATGTTTCAATGATATTTCCCCTGGTGGTCGCTCTTGCCTTCATTTACATATGATTACAGAGAGCTTCATTAACTAACCCCAATTCTTCTATCAGAACAGAATGCCACATTAAAGAAGTGAATATATATGAATATATGCATATATATATATATATATATTACTAAATAGTAAGTTTTTAAGCGGATTTTCCAAACATAACCGCGCCCTCGTTAGACCTATACACAATTAGCATGGTGGCAGGGGTGGGATCAGTGAGAAATAATGACAATGGGTTTTGAAGAAAAAATAGCAGTTTAAGTATTCATCGTATGTTTGCCTGCAAGTCAACAACTCGTAATTCGAGTATTGGAATACAATACGATAGCTATTAGTTAATGCATTACCATACTCACTTTATATAATGGAAAGGTTTTGACTCCTTTGTCCTGTTTTGAAGATTCTAGCCAAGACGCATGATGCACAAAGTTACTTGTATTTGAAACACTGATTCTAATAAACGCATCATACAGGTGATATTTGAAGGTGTCAGGGGGTCTAATTTCCAAGGGGACATCGCATTGGATGACATCACGTTTACATCCGGGGATTGTGGAACACCAAGTAAGTACAGGCTTTAGCCGTCATATGTATTACCTTTGTCAATATCATTATAAAGACGGTTGCACAGATATCAACGTTAGTCAATAATATTACCCTGCTGTGTTAGGATTACGTAATATCTCATTATGTTCGTACATTATGATAGGTGAAAGACAAGGCTATTGAAATTGCCTTAAGGCGACTTTTCAGAAGTCTTGCGATCAGGCTGTTAATCAGTTTCATGAGTGCATTCAAGATGGTTCATTTACATCTTGTTCAAAAAATCTTCAAAATGTCATCCTTTAAAAAAAAAAATCTTTGTTAGATGTAGAAATAGTTGTCTCGATATATATACAAATATACAAATTTAATTGTTCTCCTCAGAAATGCTCAAAAAAAAGATCCATTTTATTTCAAGGTCATTTCATGACAGTAGGCCCGATCAGTGTGTCTTAGATCTTGTAGGAACACTCTTTCATTCATTCGAGGTAGAATTGAGTTGTTTCAAAATATACAAATTTTCTTCAGATGTCAAAATCAAAAGTGCCATTTTTTTCCCTGAACATTTCATGACAGTAGCGTGTCTCAATTTTGGTGATAAGAATAAATGTCTTTGGTTTCATTAGTAGATGTGGAATTATTTTTTTCAAGGTATGTATACCTTGTGGTGTTTTTCCTGTCAGAAGTGCTTTATTTACAATCTAGTCATAATTCATGAACATTTCAAGACCACATATATTGTGTCGTGGAATCTATAATAACAACACCCTCTATTTTATCTTTGGTAGATGTGGAATTAGTTGTTTCAAGATTTCTTCTGTCAGAATAATCAAACTTATATTATAATTTTATGTCCTAAAGACTTTCTCGAGGTAAATGTGGTTTCGTAGATTTTGTGATTAAAATGGAAGGAAAACTAATAATTATGTTCGACTCATCTCTTTCCCCCGCTCTCTCTCTCTCTCTCTCTCTATATATGTCTTTCTCTTTCTTTCTTTCTTTCTCTTTGTCTCTCTCTCTCTCTCTTTGTCTCTCTCTCTTTGTATCTCTCTCTCTCGTTCTCTCTCTCTCCATTTCTCTCTCTTTTTATCTCTCCATCTCTCCATGTTAACTTCCTCCTTCATCTCTCTCGCTTGTGTTTCTCTTCTTTCTCCCTTTCATCTTCCACCTATCTCGCTCTCCTGCATCATCTCATCTTTTGTCTTCTTCTTTGTCTTCTTCTTTTTCTTCTCCATTGTCTTCTTCTTTGTCTTCTCCATTGTCATCTTCTTTGTCTTCTTCTTTGTCTTCTTCATTGTCATCTTCTTTGTCTTCTTCATTGTCTTCTTCGTTGTCTTCTTCTTTGTCTTCTCCATTGTCATCTTCTTTGTCTTCTTCTTTGTCTTCTTCTTTGTCATCTTCTTTGTCTTCTTCTTTGTCTTCTTCGTTGTCTTCTTCATTGTCTTCTTCTTTGTCTTAGGTTATTGTGGGTTTGAGAATGGCCAGTGTGGTTTCACACAAGCACCGACTGATGCGTTACCATGGAAACTCTCGAGAGCATTCCCAGCCTCTGTATTTCTCCCACCATTTGACGCTACATATAAAACACCATTAGGTACAAAATCAAATTATTCAACTAAGTCTTATGTAGATAATCAGTTAATGAATGATGTACAATTAATGCCCATAATAGATAATAACCGCATTACTTTAATTTTTACAATTCAAATTCAGTTTAATGAAACCAGTTGTATTTGCTTAATGTGTTGGTTAATTTGGGGAAGGTGATCTTCAATCTCTTGAGTCAAATGTCAACAGTTACAGTCCAAATCATCCATTTACAGTGATGGTTTCATTTATTAGGGATAAGGAAACGGGGGACTTTAAGGAGAACGAAAACTAAACAAACTCTATCTGATAATATTATTAATATAAATCTTAATCAAAATTTCAAACCATTTAGCAAGAAATATTGGGATAACCTCTGTTTGATTAAAGAGCGAGCAAAATAAGACTCTGTCGACTCCCATTTATGAATAGGTTACAGCGAAATCGCAAACTTTGGAGAGATCGGTTTTCTTTACAAGTTATCAAGTAGGATTAATGTCAAAATCTCTTTAAGTGGATTACAGTTTTAGATAAGAAAATAAGACAATGATTGTTGGGTTTGATTCTCCATTAAAATCGATTCCATTTTACAGTATTATCCATTCAAAGTACAAAGTCAATATCACAAAGAATAATATTATGGTGGTGTGGTCTAGTGCAGATCACAAGGTACAGGGTTCAAGTCCTGCCGCGGCACTAATGTCCTTTGACAAGACGGTAATCTACATTTGCCACTCTCCACCCAGGTGTAAATAATGTGGTACCTGGTTTGCTTGAGCGCTAGTTACTTTTGCAGCTCGGTTGTAAACAGGGTAATACAATATGTAAAACGCCATGAGCGTCAGTGTCTGACGGATACCGGCGCTATACTGGTGCATTTTTCCAAATATAATATAACTGAATAGCAAAGAACAAATGAATGTAAGGTATAATAACAACATATACAAACAATAAATTCTTTGTGTCAAAATGTTCTTTAGATAATATATGTACATATCGTAACGAAACTAAATATTTCCATAACATATACCCATAAATGTAAAGTATTACCTGAACTATTCTGTTCAAAAAGTGCAAGAGACTGCAATCATAAGCAAAGCTAAACAAGAATGGCGGCCTAAAAAAAAAAAAAAAAATGAGAATAATGGAATAACTTAAAATAAAATATATCAATATCAATATCCTTGTGATATTTGTCTCTCCTTCCTTAGGTTATTTCATGTTTCTTGACCTGACTAACGTCCAGAATGTAAATGACGTTGGCAAGCTGGAATCTGGTGTCTTCCCCAAAGGATCACCATCCTCTGACCGCTGTCTCAGTGTATGGTTCTACTTGATCAATAGCACAGCCATCAGTCTAACGGTAAGAACACGTAGTAGGCAGTATGAAATAAAGATTGACTTTAAGTCAATCTACACGGTAAGTCTTACCGTGTAAGCTGTTAAAGGGAGTGTATCATGGGAAATACTGATTAACGCCATCTACGTCTTCTTGTGGACAACTGCATATAAACGAATTGACCTGATTAACTAATTAACAGATCAGAGTGCTCCTCACACTTCGGTTTCGCGTATGATGCACGCACGTGAATGCTGCGGTCGCGTCGTCCGTAGTCGTATTATACTTGATTGGCCCCGGGTAGGAATACGGGAAAGAAACACAGTTCTGTCATGCTAAACCCCCTTTAAATGTTATTTCTGTATCTTACAAAACACAGCTCAATGAATACGTGGAAGTGTTTTTGTTGTGCGCAGTTGCCATTCATGTGGATGTTTTTTTTTCAAAAACCGCGGCGGTTTTTGGGCAGTAGGTATATCGCGCCAAATCTTTAACAAGCCTTACGGGAAGCAAACGAGTCGTACATCACCATGCATAACTTGATATATATCTGTAACAAAACATTAATCGTAGGAGAAACGATTGATTTGAGAAGATGCGATGGATTTGAGAAGATGCGATGGATTTGAGAAGATGCGATTGATTTGAGAAGATGTGATTGATTTATGAAGACAACAGTGTGTTTGATGATTGAGATCAAAGGCACTAGTCCGAAAGAAAGAACACCTCGGCGCTGTTATATAAAGATCAACAGACAGTCGTGAAAACCTACAGTCTTGCTGCAATTGATTATATATCTATCTGTAAAGTTACATTGAACGTATAAAGGTAATGTTTATCGTACGATTACGAGTCATGGAAGGAGAAATAATTGACCGATATTCGGCTTTTCGTTCATTCTTACGATTAACGATTATGAGAGCAAGACGAAGAACATTGGAGAGTCTTTAATGAGGGTTATTCTCTGGACTATTTAGGGCAAGTTAGCAAGAATCGAGTGGCATGTAGTATATATATTAATTTTGCAATACACCTCATTATCAAACCTGCGGGGTGTTTCACAAAGATCCTAAGTCGAACTTAACTCTGAGTTGGACTTAAAGATTATGGAGAGCCATTTGTAGCTTTAATATGAAATATATTAAAATGCGAAAAATCAAGTATTTTAGACTTTTGATAAATTCCACATAAAGAACATAAAATGTCTTTAATAATAGAAAGTATGAATGATTTATATCAACATTTTATGCCTTTCAAAATAACTTTTACAAAATATTTTCAAATGTGCTAATTGCTTTAAGTCCAACATAGAGATAAGTTCACATTAGGATCTTAGTGAAACACCCCCATGAACCCTTATCATTGTTTTGTTACGTTTATTCTAGGTCAAGCAAGAAGCGTCGACATCAACGAATGCGATTAATCTAGGCGTAATTACAGGTCAAGACTTGACCACCGAATGGCACGTTATACAGGAGGATATAAAAGTCGTTGAAGACTTCAAGGTAATACAATCAGTTTATTTCAGTCATTTCGTTTATTTATTTAAGCACGGAGACCTACCTCAGCCCATGGACTGTTCTTTCGTAGGGCCTTGCATATACATAAAAACATACAATATAAAAATAACATATATACAACATAATACAACATAATAATGATAAAATAAACATATATACAAAATAAATACAACATATACTAAAAATATACATATGAAATATTTAAAGGGGACGGGGATTACTCATCAATGGCTCTTGATTCCATATACTTATTTAGATTAGGTTTGAAATTCATATTTCACAGTTCATGTTTATTCTCTGAATTTAGACAAGCCCTTGACAGGTATGTAACGTGGGTCCTCTTATTGAAGGGGCACTGGTACGATGGGGGAGGGGGGCATTGGTCTCACTCAGAAAATGGACTGCTGATTTACAAAGCTACGGGGAGGGAAGTGGAGGTGGGCTTTTCTTTGTTTAAATTCATGTGGCTTTACCTAAAGATAACAGGAAGACAATACATACAATGAAACCAGTTTATAATGACTCTCACTGAAGACAAGAAAAGTGGGCTTTAGAGGCAGGTGGTCTTTTTGAGGAGGTTCTATTGGTACATATTTTAATGGGAAACCATTTTCAAGAAAATCAATCAATGTGGTCTGTGTAGACATGTGGTCTTTCTATACAGGTGGTCGCTTATGCAGGTTTGACTGTTTTCACATATGATACACAAGATCAATACAAGAGTACAAAAATGTCGCATCTTATATATATATATATATATACATGTTTGGGTAATGTTACGGTCGTTGAGTCTGGAGTTTAAAGCCTATCTGCCATAGTTTAAAGGAGGGATTAGAGCGCCCTGCAAGGTCACTGGACAGATGGTTATCTCATCAACTCAGCTCTCAGTTAACATATTAAGAAAAAGAGGATGATGGGGGACCAATGGTCACCGATTAGGCACTGTTTGTTATAGAGAGGGCGCAAGTAGCTACAAGTAGTGCAGTAGGCCTTAAACAAAGTCTGTCTGTAGACTGAATGGGAGATTGTAGCCAGGAAGACACTACTCAGGGGCAGTTTAATTTGTATGCAGGTTGTTTTCATTTAATATTGTTTGCCATTTCAGAGGAAAAGCGAAATGTAAAGAACACTGTCAGTCGATATGACCTTGGATACTGCAATGCTGTACAATCTCGAACACTGTATGGTTTATTATCTCGTATTTCAGAGGAGTTTTTCACAAATGCTAAGATCTACTTAAGTTGGACTTAAACTATTTCAGAGCAACCAGTGGCATGGATGGCCTGCCAATTTGAAGTCCAACTTAAACTTAAATTCGATCTTACTCTTTGTGAAACACTCCCCAGATTACATTCCAAGTTCAGAGTCTTGATATAACCCAGAAAGGATCAGTAAGCATCGATGAGTTCAAGCTAACGGATGGCGCTTGTCCAGAGCCAGGCAGCTGCGACTTTGAGAATGGTTTTTGTACGTGGAAGAACGAGGAAAACCTCGATGATTTTGATTGGCAGCTCATCCAGGGTAGGACGCCCTCTGACGATACAGGCCCGCCAAATGACCACACCAAAATGACGTCATATGGTTAGTGTTAGACAACCGTTTCATGAAACCTTCATATGTACAAGATCGTTGACATCCAAATGAATCGCGAATTTTAAACATAATAACACGCTTTGCACTGAGATTTCGACAAAGTTGTCTTGTGTTGGCCTGTAAGAGGCTATCCTGCTATTAAATGGGAACTTATAAAAACAAAGGATAAAAAATGAGCTGGATATTGGTATTGGCAAAATGCTGAATTGAAGTACGATTTACAGGGTAGCTTCCCCAGACGGCGCTTATACGCCAGGACCCTGTTTTACTAAGAGATGACATTAATCGCAACTAAATGTACATAAGAGATAGGAGACTGCAAACTTGCGATTGATTGAAGGGGTTGCGATTGATTTAGATCAGTCGCAATTCTTTGTAAGACGGGGCCCTGGGTTACTACATAACCAGGGTGGGGACATAGAGGTATCTCAATCTGCATCAAGAAATTAACCCTAAAGGTAATACAAAGTTTTGGAAAATTTATAAAATTGAGTGGAAAGTGATTTTTTTTACATTTTTGATATATTTGGATGCCCCTGTAGATGTGTTATAAGCACTAGAAAATTTAGCCCCTAAAACATTTCCGCTTTCGAGAAAAATTGAATTTAACAATAATTTAACGGTGTTCCCAGTAAATTTCAATAAATTGTAAATAGCGCCTACGGCCGTACAATAATAGCTGCGACCATGGAGTTCCGGAATATGTAGTCAAACGTGAATAGCTAATCGGTAATAAGAAACATTGTTTCATAGCTTAATGAATACCTTATCTTTGAGAGGGGGCTATACAACATAAAAAGTTTATTATTTACAATTTCATAACTTTAGACTCGATTTCAACCGCAGCAACGATCACTGAATATTGTAGGTTCGCATATGCACCCAATATGTTCATTTGAACCCATTCATGACCCCATACCAACACTTTGTATTACCTTGAAGTAACTTCAAGTGAGTTGGGTACAGTTCTGAAGGGACTTGTTGCTAACGACATATATTTATGTTTGATTTGTCCAGGCATTTATGCATACATGGAGACAACTGGTCGTAGATCAGGTGACATTGCTATTCTTAAATCAACCGACTTCCCCTCTGGCTCCA
The DNA here is from genome assembly GCA_003118195.1 of Hemicentrotus pulcherrimus. Lineage (NCBI taxonomy): Eukaryota > Metazoa > Echinodermata > Echinoidea > Camarodonta > Strongylocentrotidae > Hemicentrotus > Hemicentrotus pulcherrimus. Next base: position 43,995 of record BEXV01000306.1, on the reverse strand, counting down.
TGCAATGTCTCGAGTTTTATTATTACATGTATGGTGATGATCTTGGTAGACTTGATGTCCAGTCGCTTCAGGACAAGGATGTCCTTGGTACAACATTGAGGTCCTATAGTGGGAACCAAGGAGAAGCCTGGAGACAATCGCTCGTGAGTCTATTTTCCTATTCTGTGCAGACTTTCATATCTTTAATATTTCAGCAATGCTGATGATGATAATAATAATAATCTGGATTTTTATATCTTTCTTTCAAAAGCGCATAGAGACGCAGCGGCAGATTTATGCGCTATAAAACTAATGCATTAGTATTTTAAACAACAATTACCGATTGCATGTTACATTACTTTTATTTGTTCTCGTCCTCAACAATAGCTAATGACATCGCCAAGTTATTCCTGTTTCTGTTTCAATTGCGTCGGTATACTCAGAGTTAACTATACTACACCAACGTTGTGGTTAGTATGGTCGTGTATGTGCTATGACAGGAGAGGTGTTTCACAATTGAAGTTTTTGCTTGAAGACTGCACTGGAGGTAGACATAACTGTTTCCTCCTTGAGTAGGTTCCATTCTGCTCCTGTCCTGTGAAAGAATAAATACTTGTACACGTCCTTCTTAATCAGTACCCTCTGGATTCTTTTGCTGTTCCCTCTAGCTGCTCTTCTCCCTCTGTTGTTGATTTGAATGTATGTGTCAGCCTTAATTCCCACTCCTCCATTCATGATCTTTGTTTCTTTCTTGTTACCCCATAGGTTACCCTCGATATAGCGGATGGATCACTCTACACAGTGCTTCTGAACGCTAGTGTAGGAGCTGCAGGTTACAGTGATATTGCTGTGGATGATATTACCTTCTACCCTGGTAACTGCTCTGGACGTTCAGGTAAGGAAACATTATGTGTCTTACCATGGGGACGTTGGAACATGTCAGTGTTATAGCTAGTCCCTGAAGAAAACGAAAATCTGGTAAAACTGGTAAAAATAAAAATGAAAACAGGGAATGGTAAAACGAACAAAAATAAAAACGGATACGACCCCTCCGTCACACTCACTCAAATTGAAGTTCTTGTACATTTCTATTCACTAACACTATGAACATCACGGACAAAGAAAGCGGACAAAATATACAGTTCCTTAGGTATACAAAGGAACATCCCTTCACTGCTATTATGTAAAAAGGTTAATATGCATGTGACACCTGTTTTACACATTTTGACATAATAGCAGTGAAGGAGTGTTCCTTTGTCTATCTGAGGAACTGTATATTTTGTCCGCTTTCTTTGTCAGTCATGTTCATATTGTAAAGGTCTATCATATTATTCCTTAATATAATTAACATTAATAATAATGGTGGCTTCTTATAGAGCGCACATGTCCGTCATGCTGCGACGCTCATGACGCTGCCCCGATTAATACTCTGGCTTTTGAAAGACAGCTACTGCTCTAGCATTTCAAGGAATAAATTCTGCCAGGTACCCATTTACATCACCTGGATTGAGTCTGGCAAATGTAGATCAATTTCTTGTCAAAGGACATTAGTGCCGTGGCGGGACTGAAACCTCGGACCTTATGATTGACAGTCCGTCGACGCATCCACTCAACCATGACACCTCCACCCATCTTATTCATTGTCTTAGGCGCTTTTCTTTTTTCTTGACAGATATTTGCGATTTCTCCGTCAGCTTTTGTGATTGGTCACAAGCGGATGATGACGACGCAGATTGGCTGCTTGGGTCCGGGAGTGATAGTCGCTATGGTAACGACGAAGGTCTTCGGGACCATTCTATTGGAACTGTAGGAGGTAAATGTTTGTTTTGGTAGTTTATTTGTATGTTCCTTTATTGTCCTAGTTATGTTATCATTATTATCACACATTGGAATACTTCGGGGACAACTGCGCCAATCATGTCTATTTGCTTGAATCAAGGAAGACAGAAATAACTGTCTGTTATGGGTAATTCTTGAAGAAAACTGACTATCTTCAGCTTTCTGTATAGAGGTCTACATTGGAGCCAGATTTAGTCTCAGTGGAATAACCGTCGATATCAGAGACTTAAGCTTTCGTTCTACTTAGAATAAAAGTTGATTGTGACACTCTCAAATAATGCACCTGTATTTGCAGACCAAGATTAGCAAGGGAAGACTTGAGTAGTCGATTGTTATCAACTAAATTATTCATATCTCGTGTAAATTTGATGTGTTTTGGTTTTTTTTTTTTGTAACTCACGAATGAAAGGTGGACACGTTGAATTGGAGTATTTGCTGAATACTCCAATGATAAGCTTTGATATGTCACATTCTGAAGAAACATAATCGAGACAATTAATTTGTCCACATACTAAACAAATCAAAATCACGGTTTCGTGGGTTTAATTAACCCGACTTCAACCATTGACCCGACACGTTACCCAATCCTCAACCAGCCACCCTCCTCAATAAGCCAATATAAGTTTAATCGCTATCCAAATATTAACTCTAAAGCTATTGACAAAACACCCGAGGGGCATATGTTGCAGGAGTAAAAATGGTACACGAAGAATCTCATTTGTATTCTTATTTTATCCAGTCTACGGGATCACACAGATCTTTTTTTCATGGTTGATGTGAACATTTGTTGATGGCTACTACCCTCTATCTCGTGACAGGTGCCTATGCTTACATCGACGTCCGCAACTCACAAAACAAGCCGGGTGATCAAGCGCGTCTTCTGAGCTTGGAGCGCGTCCCACCCACCTACGGCCAGGCCGAGTGTCTAGGGTTCTGGTATCATCTTGATGAAGCAGATGTCGGATCGCTGAACGTCACCATGAAATGGGTTGATAACGGGACTTTGATGATGAGTGATTCGCTGTGGTCGATCAGCGGGAACCGTGACGATCAGTGGTGGTTCGGAGCCGCGACCATTGTCTCCAAGTTTCCATATCAGGTAAACCTCAGTTAATGACACCGGCAGTCAGGAGTATCTGGGCCGTGTCTTGTTTAAACCTATCCTAGCCATCCTACTCCTGCATTTGATTGGCTCAATAGAAACCTATACGTCACGCGTTAGTCATAAATATTCATGATATGCACGAACACAGAATCTGATGATATAAATTTGTCAAATAATGAGATTTCATACATAAAATACAAATGCAAAGCTATGCTTACCTAAAATCAAAGACATTGAGAGAAAATCAGGAGGCTAACCGTAAACGATTGACTACCAAGCTCGTGTCCATATTCATAGCGACATACTGATTAGTCCAGAACCTGGGGGTGTTTCATAAAGCTGTTCGCAAAGTTACGCGACTTGTATATGAAAAGCCAAAAGGGATGCTCAATCATTCTTGATTATTATTTATTAAGTTGAAATGTGCAGATGGAGATTAACATTCTTATTATAACAATAATTTAATTGAGGTTATTGGAAATATCAGAAAAACTTTGGGCATCCTCTCTGGCACTTCATACACAAGTCGTGCGTAAAGTCATGCGTAACGTTACGAACTCTTTATGAAACACCCCCTGGTCGATTCAATCTAGATCTCCACCACACCATACCAACGCAGATATTCATATATTCAAATATTAATATGCAGCGCTAGGATGGCTAGGTTAGGTTTTAAAATATCGCATCCGGGTCCTGTTTCGTAAAACTTGTTATCAACAGGAAGTTGCAATAACTGATATAAGCCACTGAGATCATTGCATCTGATTGGAGGAGGGCTAATTTGACATTAGATGTTGGAACATAGATGTTGGGCCCTGGTGACGATAGAAATATATTGTGAACTAAATAAACCGGTGTAAAATTATTGTGAAATTGCAAAACAATGAAGAGCACGTCCTCGAATGAAAAATACTAATGGAAAGAGTTTTAACAAGAAATGCAGAAGTTCATCCTTTGAAATCTGAATATTTTTAAATTCAACTAAGTAGTGATGGATTCTGAGGAAAGTGTAAGTAGATATCACTCTACTACATTTCTGTTAACTGAATTGTAAGAACCAGTGCAAAACAAAAGCCCAATTTGTTATGATAATAAATATGATCAAACACTGCCCCTTCTCTTGTCTTGTTTCAGGCAATTATAGAAGGTACTATAGGAACAGGAACCAAGGGAGGTATCACGATAGACGATGTTGGGTTTACGTCGGGATCATGTGACCCACCAGGTGAATGATGATTGGTTGTCAAGTATTTGTCCTTGAATATTTATCTTATGACGATGTGCTGATTACTTACAAGTGTGGTGTGTCTAGTTTTCTATGGGTGTGTTAGTGAGATTTTGAAAAGAGTTGAATACATCTCCGGTGAAGTTTAATTTATAATCGTTGGATAATCTCGTTTTATGATTCTGGGTAAATCTATAATTTGCGTCCATGTCTTTAGTCGCTGGTTATTACATTCATTGTCATATCCCATGTGATATTTTTATGTTTTGCTTTATTTCATTGTTATATTTTATGTTTCAGGACCAATGTGAAAAGAGCTCTGGATGACATTGTCATCCTGTATAAATATTTTTAAATAAATTAAATGAATAAATAAGTTAGCATAATTATGATTGAACTTAACAGGTCATTGTAGCTTTGATCAAAACATGTGCTCCTGGCAGAGTACTGAGGATGATGGTGATAAAGATGAGTTGCCATGGATACGGGAGACGGGGAGTACAGTGAGTGTAAACACCGGACCGGCCAATGATCACACCAAGGGAACATCAGAAGGTATAAACTCATTCCTATTTGTATTAATTCGGTGCAAAACAAACTTTACCTACCTACTCCAGGGACCTAATCGTCTTCACACCCATTTTGTGTGGGGCAAAATCTTTGCAAAGGTGTGTCTGTAATGACGTCCATGTTCTACATAGAAAGCAGCGCAATACAAATATCTACTATCGTTGTCATCTCTTGTTTCATCATATTTCATTGAATAGTTAATACATTGTAAACCAGACAGAATGCTGCGTTCTAGTTAAAAGTCTTTATTTTATGTCCAACAAACTATGACAAAATGTAAAAGGGAAATGTCATTTTTATATGCAGCCACTGTCTAATGGTTAAACTCTGCTGTAACAATTTGGAAGTAAAGGAACATATGAACAGTTCTGAAGGAACTTGAAAACATATATTTAGCGCTTTGTAAGATCTCACAATAATGAACCCAGTGCATGCACTCCTCCTGTATGCTGTTCTATAAAGCGTAAAGCAACATGCAATAATTCCCATGTGTAATTCCCAAGTGCCATACTAACTGACTTTGGTGATCATGCTGTTTCACAACCCTCGGTTCCTAGCTTTCTATATTAGTACCATTTCCCTTTTCTTGTACTCCTCTTCCAAATATTTCTGCAGACTGCAGGCTGTCCATTCAAGTGTTGAGTTTGTGTTTGAGGTTAAATTTGCTTATGGAACGCTCTTAGCGGAACCACATAGGAAACAACTTCCTCGACAATCAATCACGGGATCAATCAATCAAAAACACCCAAACACTTTCTCAATCGATTTGAATTGCGAAATTAGACGAGGAAAACATTGTTTTATTTAAATGGTATGATCCATTGTATATTTTAGTGGTAACAAATGTACAATCAATAATGACAACATGGTGATGGTCTACTTGTCTTGCGGCAGACTGCCCCGAAGTACAAGAAGTAAGGTCCTGGTTTCGAACCTAAAAAATGATTAACAAAGTATAGCCCCTTTAATGAGGCGATGTGCATCAATGCCAAATATAAATACATAGGCCTTTTAATGAGGCGGTGTGTACCAGTACAAAAATTAGGCCATTTTATGAGGCAGCATATACAAATGAAGTAATGATATCAATCACAAAATCTTGCCTTAATGTAACTATTTATTAAAGTACGTAAATCGGCAATATGACATGTGGTATTAATACTTAAGATTAAAGGGGATTAATTACGGGTAGATCTACCTCAGAACTTCGGAGAGTGAATCAGAGTTGTCTTCGACGGTGGCGGAGATAGCGTGATGTATGTGAAGTTAGTTGCTCGAGTCTGTGGAGTCTTGGACGTGTACACTTATCCTAGTTCGTCGACGGCGACGTCGATTGAATTGCTGGGGAACGTCGGGTGATAAAGACGAGCGTGACGATGAAATACTTCGACGATGGTTGATGAAGACGGAACTGGAATATCGTGAAAATCACACGAAGGTAGCCTGAAAATCGAGGAACTCTGCCAATGTTCGTGGATCATGACGTGGCGTGGTGCAGTGCAGCGATGAACCGCGACCGCGAGGTCGGGGTTCCGTGAAGACAGTTCACGCGTCAGCAGGAATCAACACCAGAAATGAAGATTATCGAACCCAGTTCGAAATTAAATTGTCGCCAAAATATACGAATGAAATGCCGATAAAATACTCTTTCGATGAATTAAAGATGTCAGTAGACCCAGTCTACAAATAAATATCGAAAAAGGGCAAAAGTGAAAACACTCAATTCCCTAGACAAGAGAGCAAAAATACGNGAGTGCTCAGCCAGCAGTGACAGAATAAAGCCAATGTTAGTCCTGGGCCCCATTTCCCAAAACTTGTCAGCAGTGACAAATGACAGTCTTTGTTATAAGCTACTGAAATCCTTGCTTCTGATTGGTTTCTAGCTGATTTGTCACTAATCTTTGGCATTTATCATTGAACAAATGCTTTGTGAAGCCGGTTACCTGGTCGCTAACTCTCAGGAATACCAACTTAAAAGAACAAGATGGGATATGGTCTTGGAAATGATCTCTGCTAACTTTTCTTTTTCCGTTTTATTCCGTCAGAAGCATAGGGTTAAGGCTAGTCCAGCCTCTGTACCGTTTTCGTTTAGCGCACCCAATCAGCTGATAAAATAACACACCCTCAACGTTGAAAGTAGACCTATAGCCATTCCTCTAAATGTGGGTCCGTGGGTTCGTGTGGACGGAAATTTGGGGATTGCGCGATCAGTGGAGAGACCGCGCTGTGTGTGGGGGGTAAAAAGAACGAACGGACTGAATCTGGACTAGGTTATGGTTCGAATTGTAAATCTGTTTAAATTCAGATAGGCTTAGATTCAGGATAGGCTTAGATTCAGGATAGGCTTAGATTCAGGATAGGCTTAGATTCAGGATAGGCTTAGATTCAGGATAGGCTTTGGGTAACGTAAAGTGTTTAGAACAGGGTTGTAGTTATGAATGAGGTTAGTGTATGATGTTGACCGCCTTGCAATTGTCGACGGAGCATGAGTCGTTAGACCCGAAATCTTATGAAAATGTGTTTTATACATTTCCAGGGAATGTGACTCTATCCGTGTTCTATCAACAATTCAACCCTCCTACGAACTACGATCCAAGGAAAATGTTTGCGGTCAGTGGCACTCAAGGTAACCTGTGGCGTGAATATCAGTTCGACTTCACCTCCGATCAAGAATTCCAGATTCTCTTTCGGGTCCTGTTTTCGGAGAACGGCAACATCGATGTAGCTATCGATGATACGAGTCTCACTACAACAAAATGCTCAGGTGTGGACAAACTCCTTTCTCCTCCGTCTGTCCCTGGTCTGTGTTCATCCTGCCCCCTCTCTGTTTCTGTCTCTGTCTCTCCGTCTCTTTTATCTCTTTCTCTCTTTCTCTTTTTTGCTCTGTGACTATGTCTCTATATCTCGCTGTCTCTCTCTTTCTCTACCTCAAACATACACACACAAACACACACACACACATACGCCCACGTTATCGCGCGCTCTCTCTCTCTCTCTCTCTCTATCTCTCATTGTTGTATTATAGTTATACTTATACTTATATATTATGTTAATAATAAGTATATATTGACTGCTTTGAGAAGCATAGTGGTTTCTATAGGGTCAAGGGAACTCACAACCTGCTATGACCCCAAGGCGCTTGCGCCGCGGGGTCATAGCAGGTTGTGAGTTTCCCGAGACCCTATAGAAACAACTATGCCTCGAATATTAAAAGCAGTCAATATATATTT
>BEXV01000305.1:236832-261230 GCA_003118195.1 Hemicentrotus pulcherrimus | reverse complement strand
AAAAAAAAAAAAAAACATATGCCCCCATATGGGGGCATATGTTTCTTTTTTTGTTTGTTCAATGTTAAAGTGCAAAAGCGATATTTATCCAGGCCGGATCAATTTGATTTTTTTCTAAATATATCAATTGAGTAGGCGGTTTACCGGCAAAATTTGTGTCATCACGTATTAGTCAAAACATATTCTTTCACATGATTTGTAATATGAGCATCCATTTTATTTTATTTTTTTAACAGAAAATGCAATAGTTTTCAATAAATCATTGCATTTTACCCCGGTCCCCATAATAAAAAAATCTTTTGGACGGTCATGAATTATGGCTCAAGGCATTTCCACACAGAGGATTTTTTTTGTGTGTGTTGGGGACCTGGGTAAAATGCAATAAATTATTGAAAATTATTGCATTTTCTTTATTTTATTTTATTTATGGAAGCCGCCCCTACCCTAGCCCCCGCTGCGTACAGTCATGGTTCAGTGACAAAGGAATAGCCTAGTAACTGTGAGGCCCCATGATCAAAACCGTGTCGATGTGCTATATATAAGTGCCCTTTTGTGGGGCATTAATCCTCGTTACTGTCATTTATGACTTAACGGCGTAGGTTCCCTAGTTGATAAGCATAGTAGCATACACATGCTTTAGCAGTCACGCAAAACACACATTGTCAAATTCTTATTCAATAAAATCTGAGAATGTATAATATTGTTTAGATCTATTATTTTTAAATTGTTTTTAAAATAATTCCATAAATTGGGGTAAAACTAAAATATTCCAACTTTATGAGTGACAGTGCATGGATAGCGATGGATCTAATAAGGTACTGAAGCTTTTCGTCTTGCAATCATAAACTCACAGGAATGAACACTAAGCTGAAATCGAGCAATGTAAACGAAAGGCTTTAGATGTACACTGTATTTTGCCTGACTGTGTTGAAAATTAATCCTAACTATCAAAATATGGGTAAAATATCCCATACAGTATGCTATATGTTTATCCAAATAATCTTGTTATCGAATCACGATTGGTTCAGATACGAACGAATCAAACCGGACAATGAGTGGTCTAGCGCCATCTTGCGTTTAAGACATTTAAGTAAGGTAGGCTCACTTTCGTCATGACTAGTATAGTATCTGTGATAGGCCGAAAAGTGGTATAGCGCTATCTAGCGTTTCAAACATTATATCAACCGCACGACAATCACCTATTTTTCATTTATCCGAGGATGTTGCTTTAAACAACAAAAAAAATCATGTTTCGTTTCCAAAGAGGCAATCTAACCAAACGACAAATACATGCAAGAGGCGGGCTACATTGGCAAAGCTTTATCACCGTATAAATCTCCTTCGCTGTCTCCTCCCAACTTATTACTCACTGCTTTCTTGGTCCTCTCCCTTCATCTCCTCGATATCATTCTCAACTTTTCTGCCTCCCCCCCCCCATACAATTTAATTGTTCATCCCTTTTCTCTCTCTACTTCCACACCAATTTTTCTCTATATATCACTCACTTTATCTCTATCCCCACCCTCTCTCATCCGACTTCTCTGTTCCTTCATCTCTTAAAAATAGAAACTGAAACCTCTCCTTCTCCTCATCACTCTTGCCTCGTCCCTTTATTACTCCATCCTGCCATCTCTCTTTCACCCCGACATTCTTAATTTTCCTTACTTCATATCTCCCCTCTCCCACAATCCCCATCCCCTTCCCTTTAAACTCCATCTCTCTTTCTATCCACCTTCTTTCCCTTCATCTCCCCTCTCCCTGCAAATATCCATCCCCCTCCTTCTCCCCCTCTCTCTCATCACTCTCTCCTTGCCAATCTCCTCCCAACCTCTAATAAAAGATAATGAAGAAGAAAAATATAGAAATTATTAAAAAAAAGTAAATGTATATAGAGTACATATTATTTCCTACGTGTGCACCATTATCATCACATAAATAATAAGACAAAGTGACCCGACTAGATCCTCAACAGAATTGGGCAATATACATAAATAAACTAAAATATGCATAAATACAAATAACCAAGTGCAACTAAGATTGCCGATGTATATATTAATATGGTAATTGTGAATCCCAAAATGCATTGCCAATACAAATTTTTTGATTTCATTAGACTTTTCATCATTGGCTTTATTTATGCAGTTTTGCTCATGAATTTTGTGTGTAATTCACAACATCTAGATCAAAAGAAAATATAAAGACGTCACTAAGAATTGATAACATACCTCTGATTTATTCAGAGAGCATTGAGGGTTTGTAACGGATAGAAAGGGATATAATTTGCATAAATACTATAAAATAATGATTGATTAAAATAGCCATGTTCATGAAAATCAACTGTGCAAGTTTGTTTTTACCAAATGATTGGTAACTTCGCAGCCAAGATCCCAGGGGGGGGGGGCGGTAATATCTGTTAAAGAGCCCTATCTTTTCAGGATTAAAGATTGTAAGGAGAGCCAAATGTGATCATCCCTGCATCTCAAAACATAATCTACCTAAAATTCTGACCATCATCATTGAATAGGTATGATATTTGAAGGGATAAGAGAAACCTAGTAGATAAGAAAGTAGTGAGGATTTTTCCTTTGGTTTGCTTTCAAGCATTCTGAAACAGTTCAACAATGCAGTTCTGAATTTGGTCACCAAGTCCCGAAGCGAGAAGAACCCTGAGGTGTTTACGCAGTCTAGAACGACTACCAAGTACAAAGAGCAGGCAGCATTTGAGGAGCTTTTGGCAGTTGTGAAGCGCGGCAAAGTTTGCGAGTCGGCACACTGTGCGATCCGCTAAATTGAAACCCAGTATGATATGATTCACCCATTGTTCCAGCAAGCAAAACTCAGCCGGTCCACGGTGGTGAGAGCTGTCCTTTGAAGTCATACAGAACTTGACCATTGCAATGATATCCAGAAGATTGTCCATCGTTTCCCTGTCCAGGCTGCGAAGGGTTCTGCAGCGTTGTGGGTGACAGTCGTAGAGACTGTGCACCACGCAGGTCAAGCTCTTGACCTGCATCCTTTCTAGACTGACTGATTCCTGATGCGCCTCCTGGAAATGTCCAGTCAAGAGACAGGCAAAGTACTCTGACCTTGCAGACAGGATCTGCTTACTTGCCCTCATCGTTTCGCCACCTTTGCAGGTAAGGGTCAGGTCCACCAGATGTTCTTGAGCCCTGTAGAGACATTCATCGCAACTGCTGTTCCCAGCCACATCACCCCCCTCGGTCTGTGGGACGTCATCAGATGATGACATGGTGTCAACAGCAAAGTGCCTATCCTTATAGTCCTCCCAGTGTGGAAGTAGTAGATGGGAGGCACGGCTCAGGCTATGGCCTGCTTTTCTCAGTAGCTCCTTCGAAGACTGGTTCTGGAACTGATGTAACATCTGTTGTACCGTCTCACAGTCCACTACGAGATCCCTCAGTATTCTTCCAGAGCTATTCAGAGTGTAAAAAGAGGAAAGAAAGTCATCACCTACACGTACATGAATACATATAAAGGTTGCGAATAAAGCAACCTACCAATAACAAAAAAAATGTATTGAATAATTACAGAGCAGAATATCTAGAGAATCTACCAAATGCACTATTCAATATTGCTGATACCTCGTGAGCCTTATCCCGACATTCATTGCAAAAAAAAAAAATCCCCTTTTCATTATACATCGTTTTTTGTTCAACTGCCAAGCAAAGGTAGCAACCCCCAAAGAATGTCACTGTTTCATTTTACACCATTTCCTGTTTGCTGAAGAATTCTGTATTCTACATGTTCATTTCCTGATCTAAGGTCACATGCATGTACATTACAAAGACATGGAATAATGTTTGCAACAAGTATTTCATAATTCATCTGCTTAGAAACAAGAGGCAAAAATATCCTTTCACATAACAGAGTTAATACCCTTCTTCCTCCAAACAAAGATATGACTTCTCTTTGAAACTCTTGATTCAATGACATATGTGTAGATCTGCAGTATTTAGCTATGTACACAAAGCCGCTTAAAAACTCTACTTAGCCCAAGTCTAAACCCTTTGTCAAATGGACCGCAGTACTTAAACCACTTCACCTGTACAGATACGGCAATGAGAGGGCAGCAGACAGTTTCCCTTCTTTCTGTTGTTCTCTTAGAACATGTTCCATTTCCTTCCGTCCAAAAGAGCTTTCAGCAGTGTCCCTCAGGATATCAAGATACTCCTGCACCCTGCTTTGTTGTCTCTCGTATGAACTTTGGTGTTCATCGCCCATGGATTTAGCCATCTTTTTGGCAGGCTCCTGCTTTTCATGTTTTCTGCATTGTTCTTGATGTTTCTCACTTGTTGTCATTGACCTGTAGATAAGGTACGGGATGTTGTGAGACATCAGTTTGTCGTAGAAGAATCTGGATGACAGAATATCCTTGAGGAGCATATGGGCTTTGTCTTTGGCTACCGTCTCCATAGTTGCACAGTGAAGTAAGGTCTCTACTGAACATTCCCTCGCAATGTACATGATGGAGGGGACGTGGTGAAGGAGTATCATTTCCCGGAAGATAAGCACAATGTTTTCCTCCTCATGCCTGGGCTTGCGACGTGTCTCAGGTTCCTTTGAGGGCGTCCTCTCCCCATCTGTAAGATCACCACCAAAACTTGTCCTAGGAGATGAAGGAACTCTCATGGTCCTACGTGCAGTGCGAGGTGGACTTCTGGTATGTAAAGTTGATGGCTTGGGTGAGGGCAACTCTGACTTGCAACTTTTAGTCCTTCCTTTTGCCCTTTGTACATCTGCAGAGGTGGCTGCGGTCTCAGAATCCATCATTGTCTCATCTTCCTTTGATGATCCAGTCACAACACTTGCCGTTTCTTCAGATTTTGGCATACTTTTTTTGTCACATTTCAACAAGGTCAATTTTCTTGTTGCTTGAGCCAACAACATTCCGCTTAGCCGTCCATCATCATGTTGCTTCCTTGACCTGGCCCCATCTGCATATTTCATCAACCCTGGATTCACTCCTCTCTCTTCCTCATCCATATTTTCACAACTCTCAGAGCTGGTATTGTTATCAGTCTCTGATTCTTCGCTCACCACAGGGCTAAAAAACTCTTCCGAGTAACCAAAGAACCTCGGAGGAGACGACGGGTCGTAAAAGTATGATGGACTGCTCCCTGGAGAAGTGCTGTGGCTCTTAGGCGGAGACATCATGGATGAGGGAAACTGGTATGTTGGTTGGTGGGTGGGCGGCGGAGAGGCACTGCAGTGAGCCCTTGGTGGGGAGAGCCCCAAGGCGTAATACTTTGATGGAGAAGACCCTGAGAGGTTGCTCTGAAGAGGTGGTGAAAGCTTTGGGCTCTCTGGATACCAGTGAGCCGAATACTGCGGTGACAAGCCATCATCACAGTCTGGGGTTGATGGCCGAGGTATCGCTTGTGGTGGATTCAAATGCTTGTCGACATCGACTCCGGTTTGAGTATCTGAATCTTCAAAATCAGAGTTACGTTTTGTTCTCTTTAAAGCATCCCTTTGTCTCTTTCTCTTCCTTTTCCTATCAGCTCTCTTCAGTGTTACATCTTTTTCTGTTCCTGATGCTTCTGTAATTAAAAAAATTGAATAGAAAATTTCAAATATAAGATCTCTTATGAACTATAATCGTGAATTAAAGTTCACTCTTACAGGACTTTAATGTATGGTCACCAAATTATCTAGGGAACCAAAAAATAAATAAAGACTGGTCGCGTGTAATTGAATTTGTATATTTGAAGTTTGCAAAAGTGAGCTCAGATTTGCTGTCTACCATTAAGTGACATTTTCCTCAAATTTCTTCATGAGAAACAAGGTACAGTATAGTATAACAAAAATGTTCTATAAGGTTATAATTGCATAATCCTCGAAATTGGGATAAAAAAGTGGTCTGTATTTTTAAATTTCATGAAATCAGAGACAATATACCAACAATAAATATTCATTTGTATTCCAATTTAAAGCAGATCTATACATTGTAGTAGAATCCCATGACCATCAAATAGCTTTATGAAAACAACAACAAAGCAAATCTTACTTTCTTCATCTTCCTCTGGAGGCTTACTCTGCGCCTTTACTTTCTTCTGAAGATGTAGAACAAGTACCTTCACAAGGTCGTGGTTTGCAAATTGTTCCATGGCAATGGCATCAAAGCGAAATTCAGCAATGGCTGCAATCACGAGAGCAGATGGGACATCTGGCAGAGAATCTGTATCACCATTCAGGAGACCAATGAGGAACTGCAAGCCATGGAGCTCTGACATCTTAGCTCTGTTCACAGATTCCTGGCAGCAGAGGCAGAGGTACTGGGCGCATCGTTCCCTGACAGATTTCTTGACGTCCTCGTTCCTGGCCGTTGCCAGGTAAAACTTGACGAATCCTGCATTCCCGAGGGCCGCTCTCCCAATGTCACTTGACATCAAGTTCCCAATGCATTCCCAGGAATGATTCTGCACCTCGGGTCTATGGTGAGACAGAAGATCAAAGAGATTTGACAAACTATCATTCTCTAGTACCGGATTGGCTGCTGCAACAGGAAGCGTCAGGGCACAACGTGATCTCCGCTTATCAAATGGCGCAGTGAGTGCCACAGCAGTCTCGACTGCCAGGAGGACAAGTTTACTGTCTTTGGACTTGGACGTTTCACAGACAACACGCAGTCCTCCACATCTGATGACATTGGAGAGAATGGTTTTGTTCTTGCTCGAGGCAAATATCTTGAGGACTCGCAGAAGACTGTGACAACATCCATTGTCTTCAGTGATATCAAGGGCCTGAACCAGGATGGGTACAACATCTTCTTCCAGGTTCTCCTCTATGTCTGTGCTTTTGCCAAGGTTAGCGAGAGCCCTAGCACATCTGTTGGTAATGCTGATGGAGGATTCTGAATAATGTCTCAGGACAGAGGCTGGAAAGGGAGACAAAAATATGTTTTGAGATATACAGTGTATATTACAAAATACTTGACAATAGCGATGACACAAACTAATTACTACACTTAAGTTTTGACAGTACATATATTTCTCTCATCAATGACTGAGATATCATTTCCCTATTAGTTTTATATCATGAAGCATTAAACAGATCCTTTCTTTAGGGGGGGGGGGGCAATATCCAGAGAAAAACTTAGGCACTTAAAATAAAGAAATTGTGAGCTGAATTTCTAAACCTCTAGAATTCTTGGATATGCGTAAGTCAGTTGTAATTCATTTCAGAAAAGCATGATATGACTTAAAGAGAAAGTTACGGATGGAGAATTACATGCACAGCTAATTTTCTTCATGATTGATTCAGAACTTACCAATAATTGCAATGCCACTGGAATCCTTGACCTGTAATGGACAGATAAATTAAATTACAGAAATCTTGTTAAACTTGTTGCTTCATATGGAAGATGATTGAGATTTTAACTACCTTGGTTCTCAGATGAATAATTAATTTGACTTGAAAATGAACACAAGAAATAACATTTTCATCCCTTTAAGTTTTAGACTTACCTCATTCAATCTGGATCTATAAGTATATAATTCCTATTGCTGAAAATAACAAGCAAGTGTGACAAAAACATATTAGCAACACAAGTGGTTTCAATGTCATGTTGTGTTGTTTTGACATTGCCTAAAAAAATGTAGACCAAGAAATAAATTCCACAGAGAGTTCATTTTGCTGAGCGCATCAAAAGTCAAAATACTTTGATAAACTCCTCAAGCCATGCATGCATGCCCAGCACCCAAGGAGATGGTTTTTTTCTGTCTAGATCTAATGCGAGAACCATGTCTGCAAACTAAAGCAGTTCAGAATTTTCCTGTAAAAAAAAGGAAAGAAATTACTGAAATATGACATGGCTCAATTTTATTTACTCATAATTTCATCTTTCATAACTCGCCTATCATGACAATGTTATTGCTAATTAATTGACAAATAATTGGTAGATCTATTTCGATCCTCTTGCTACCTTACGATGTTGCATGCCCTTGGTGGTGATGGTGGTGAACTAAATAGTTAATGATCTTAATCTGCTCAAAGAAAAGAGGTGTAACATTTAAGGAAAACATTATAATACCTGCTCTGCATTATTTTTATCTAAACAACAGGTGGCCAAAACACTGACAGAGAGATCAACGACCTCTTCATCTTCAACCTTTTCTCTCAAAATTTCAAGGAGTTTGATTCCTCCATCTGATGCATAAAACGTGACGAGAAAGTCTTTGTAGAATTGCTTGGAATTGTGAATTTTCTCTCTGATGTTCTTCAAAGTTGTTTTGATGATCGCTGAGTCAACTTTTGGATCCAATTTCGCGATGAGCGACTCAATCATTCCAGATCCAGATGATGGTACTGCCATCGCGACATGCAATTCGCAAGCGGAAAGCTTAGGCCAAGTGCCAGGATCGAGGGTCGCTACTGCTAGTGTAATGTACATGTACATAAATCTATGGCGTGTTAATGTTATGCGCTTGTGTGTATTGCAAATGCGATGCACTTGCGTAGCGATTCCAGCGCGATCACCTGACAATAATGTGGGTCACATGATCAAGGATGATGCGTTGAGCTGATGTATGTGGACGTCCCTTGGCAGCAAGCTGGCGCTGGCAATGCTCTAAAAGTGAAATAGCTACATTTTCATCGAAAGACAGGGTAAAGTTTCTATAAAATGAGTGCAACAGTCAGTCATATGTTAGAATAAGAATGTATCGCTTTAGTGAGTACCATTAGTCATATAGCAACTTATAATTATATGTTGCTATTGTTTGTGGTAAGACTATCAATATTGTAACAGACAAGAAGTGGTCAACTTTGGCAAAGTTACACGCCACTTTCTCAAGTTAGCTCATTGATTACTGACATATGATGTCACAAAGGGAATGAGATCTATATTTATATCCCTGGTTTGTATAGGGATTTTTGAAATTTCATTATTTACTATTCTGCTTGGGTCTACTTTCATCCTGACCTATGTATTAAATTTACTTCTCATCTTGCCTTTTCTCTCCCTCAATTTTCCTTCCTCTAGATTACTCTCTCTCTCTCTCTCTCTCTCTCTATCTCCCTCTCTTGTTTCTCTATGAGCTGACCCAGCCGTTTATGTATTCTCTCCCAATTTATACAATCGGGTCAAATTCATGATTCTTTAATCTGATCCCCACTCAATTTATGTTGCTGTCAACTACTGATGTTACTATGTCCATCTTTATACGGTCATACACAAACGTTGTAATATTGTCCAAGTCAGTTGTTGAATTCCTAATTTTGTATTCTATTTATTGTTCATGAAATAAATCACTACACAAACGTTGTAATATTGTCCAAGTCAGTTGTTGAATTCCTAATTTTGTATTCTATTTATTGTTCATGAAATAAATCACTATTCGCAAATAAATAAAATGAGCTTAAAACAAAAAATATGAATCAATCGCCCACTTTGCAAAATGGAAGAATTGTATTTCTCAACAATGTCAATGCCATACATTGTTGTGAAAATGTGTTACCAAATTACCTCAAGAGGTTTATCAGATTTACAAAAGAATTTGATTGTGTTGTGAGGAAAATTGCAATACATATATATGTGAGATATGGCAATTGCCTGTATCTCATGCAACCTAGGAAATATGACAATATCTTTTAGGAAGCTGAGCATCAATTTTTGAATTATCTCTTTTTTACCCAATCTTATACTTTTATAGGGTTATAAATAAAGAATGGCTGAAGAAACTAAAGAAGAAATCACTCTGGTCAAACACACGGGAGGATGTCACTGTGGTGCTGTGAGGTTCGAGTTGTTGGCCCCAGCTGTTGTCAATATATGGGACTGTAGGTAAGTCATAAGATTTTTTGTTTTGTTTTGTTTTGTTTTTTTTTTTTTGGGGGGGTTCATTTTGTTCATAGATTGGTGTTCATTACTTGGTTAACTCCAATATGTAAAATTTGTTGAAGTATGCATTTATTTGGACATTTTTTCTTCATTCTGGACTTTCTTTAGTATGGTATATAATTTTTTCATTCAGTATTTTTTTAATTTTAGAACGAAAAAAAAAATGGAAAAATGAAATAAATTAATGTACATCTTTGCTCTGGAAAATCAGGAAATCAGGAATATTCCCATAATAAAAAGCAGTAACGGTATTTACATTAATAGAATGGGTTCAAGAAATGTAAGTGGTCAGTTCATTTTTCTTTTCCACCATGCAAAATGGTTATTTCAGATGTGATCTCATATTTTTAATCTCGGCTTACTGTAGATTATGATGATCATCGTATTAAAATAAAGGTTGATGATTTGATAATAAAAATGTCTTCAATGGTGATCTTCTGCTTGGTGTTATATATTAGATATTTTTGGATTTTGAGTGTGATATTAGTAGCAATTTACCCTCTTTATTTCAGTTGCAGTATTTGTGTCAAGAAACAAAACAAGCACTTCATAGTTCCAAACTCGAAGTTCAAACTTTTGCAGGTGAGTTCCTTGGTTGCAAAAAACAAATTGTTCTTGTCACTAGCTCTACTGTAGGAGAATATTTTGCGTATTTAATCAAGATAGAGAGAGAGAAGGGCTGGAGGCATTATGGTGGGTGAGTAGTTTATACATATTCTACACATGGTTAAATTACATTTTTCTTATTGCTATATGGAGGTTCTCAAACATATCTTCAAGTTCCATTTGTAATTCATCTTTAGTAAGTCTCGGCTTCCTGAAAACAAAAGCAAAACATCGCTTGCTCTATACACCACTCCTTCATTATTAGACAATTGTTTTTTGTTATCACTGTGTTCTATTATGTTATCTTTTGCCCATTTTCCATTCTCTTTCTCTTGTTTCTTCTCCCTATCTTCCATATTTTAGGGAGAGGACATGCTATCCTGTTACACATTCAACACTCTCCAAGCCAAACACACATTCTGTAAAGTGTGTGGAGTACAGAGCTTCTATTCTCCTAGGTCAAGCCCTGACTGCAAAGGTCAGTTTAAAGCAGATGTATCGTCTGTTAAAGTACAGATTCAAGTTGATGGCTATTCCGACTGTCAACAGTAAATGTGTCATTTGTAGAAAGAGTATTTCCTTTTTGATATTTTTTTAATGAGGATCAAGGGGAATGAGGTTATTTATGTTTTGTGTAAAGCAGACTAATGAGATCAGATTTTTTCTTTGTTTTTAGAGGGGGAGTGGGGCAAGAGGGTTAGGATTTATAAGAGTATGCATGGTCAGTAATTAATCATGTATAAATATCAGATTTGCATCTTTAGAATGTCAAGTTTCATTATTACAAAATATTTTTTTCTGTGGACCAGTCACTTTGCATCCTCTTATGATACAATTCAACTTTTCACCAACACAATATGCTGTGCCCCCCCCCCCAAAGTGAAAATAAAAATCCTGGCTACACAATTTATGAAATATAGTGGCATATTTTATATTCTGTTAATGATGTTGTTGTTTTTCTTTCTGTGTAGTAATTTCAACATTTTCCCCTTGCTTTTCTGTATTTGATGCAGGAATTTGCCCTCACTGCATAGACCCAGGAACAATTAAAGGAGAGATTGTACAGAAGTTTAAAGGAGAAAACTGGGAAGAAACATTTGCAGCAAAGGGTGGTTATGACACCTTTAATAAACAATAAATGAGGAAGGCAGACAATGGTTTACAGATATTAGAATGAGATTATATTTGATTACATGGCTAAATCAGATGAGCTTAGTCATGTTTAATTAAATGGAGCTATATATGAAGGATATTGATCTGAAGTTTGATACTTTTGAAAAGTAAAGTACGAAAGAGAATTAGATAACTAAGAAATAAAAACAATGCATGTTTCATTCAAGCATTCTGTTAAAATCAATTGATCACTTTTAATGGGATTTATGTACCCTGGTACAGTGGCTTATATTCTCTTGACCTGTAATCAACAGGTTGAGGTCTAGAATCTTTGCTTGATGTTTATATCCTAAGACAAGGCATTCCATCTACATTTGGCTCTCTTCACCCATGTGTTCAATGTGTCACTGGCAGGATTTATTAAAATGCACTGTGCAATTGTAAAAGGGATGCCAGATTTTATGCAAGGGAAACAGCAAACTTTGTAAGTGCATAGGGAAATATGTGTGTCAATTCATAATGTGATATGTGCTACACAAGAACTTTTTATTAGTATTAAAATTACTATTTTCATTCCTTTTGGTTTTCATTCATTTTGGTTTTCATTTTCACTATTACCTGTAGTTCTTGAGATTGTATACTGACTGAAATAAAAAATAGTTGAACCACCTTCTGATAGAGATACATTATACTGGAAATATTGCAATGGTGGTTTTCTTTTTGCAATCAAGTTTAACAATTGTGTCTTCATTGTAATATTTATGAATATCTTGAATTTTTAGACAATGAAATAAAATATTTTCCTAGAATTATGACTAATTTTGAATGTTTTGTATCCTGTTTCCTTTATAGCTGTATTAGTATTTTACATGCATTTCTGTAGGATTATTTAAAGTTATTACACTGCCTTTTAGTTGCTTGGTTTCTGGATGTACTGATCTGCACATGGGTAATATAGGCCTATGTATATGCCCCCCGTACGTTTTTGTAGCGTACTAGCATAAACGGTGCACTTACATTATAGTTTTAGGAATTATCACAAAGAGACATNTTGTAATTAAAGTAAAAAGAAAGCAAAGAAGAAAAACGGCCAAATTTCAAGGGAGGTGCACAGGAACATGAACAAAATGATAACTAGCACTCTTTAATTTCCACACCTTCCCCCAATTCAGTTCACATTTCATTATACCTGTGGGTCCAGCACCCTTTCCCTCATTGTGGTAGTTTCCCTGCTAATTAAGTGGCTGCATGGTCCCATTTGCGATATACACAACTGGCGAGAATGATACATGGAGATTACAGAACAGATGAAGAAAACAAAAATGAACAGAATAAGTGAGAATTATAGAGATTAAATAGAGAACAGATGAAGAAAAAAATTGAACAGAATAAGTGAAAATACTAAGAGAGTGGGATATATATGAACAGGCAAGAGTGCAGAAATGAGCCCACTAAGATGGGACAAACACTACTAATTAATTTTAAAAACTGGCTGTCATTGTGAATGAAGGCTCTAATACCATGCAGACAGGCCCTTGGTGTTCTGGTTGTATTGATTAACCCCTTTAATTGCCCCCAAATTAACATAAGCAGACATACACATTTGCTGTTTGGTGTATAGCCATGCTCATCTATATTCTTGTTCTGTATTTTTAATAGTCAGAGAATGCTGGAATTTGCTGTAGAGGGTGCTGTATATAACTTGTAGTGTACTACGTAACTAAGCAAATTTTGAAGTGTAACAGTAGAACTAGAAGACACATTATCTCGGGTATACTCTGGAATTGACACTAACCCAACCCAACAGGCAGTCACCATCTCTACGGAATTTACACAGCTAGGAGGCGCCTCGATATGCCGAACGTCACCTGATCTGAAGATAAAATAGGTCACGTGACTAGAAACACAGCTTTGCACTGTACGTACTTACTTGCATGTTTTGTGCTAGCTACGTAAAAGTTACGAGAGCTGCTGATATGCATGGTACTGGTAGCTGGTGCATGGTGAAGTAGGGTTAGATTTTTGCCGGAGCCATGCCAGTGATATGATTCAAATTTGTCAAAAGACCTAAATGTCAAATTTTTGCTGTGTTTTGAAGTTTGGTAAGTCAATTGTGCTCTTGTCTTGTACTTTAATTAGCAGATTAGATCTAGACCTCTCTAAGACTCTAGATCTAGAGAGTCTAGATCTAAATATCTCTGTTAAATTCAAAGTCAAAGTCAAACTAAAGCCGTAAAGGACAAGTCAAAGTCAAACTCAAGACTTGACAAGACTTGATCTAGGATATGTAAACAACCAAACATCTTTGTCTTTGCTTATTTTTCAGATGTAAATAAGTTTCCAGTTTTGTATTGTTTGTAGCTCTTGTAGTTGTAATGTTCTATGCAATGCCGGTATAAATAGCATATAGACCTAGCCTGGAAATTATGTAACGTTGAAAATGCAACAACTAAGGTTTCACATTTTTAAAACACTGTCACTTTATTTTGTCTTCTTTTCTTGCAGTATGATGTCACTATCAAGGCTCATCGTAGGTATATGCAGGGTTCCATGCTATAATGGCCCATGTAACTTTGTCAGGGCCCTCTCAACTTCATCCATCACAAACAAGGTAAAATTATGATGATGATTGTGATGATAATTGTGATAATAAATCAAAGCTTCTTGTAAAGCACTTACTAGTGACTTACTTAGTTCCACAGCTTGGGTGCTAACAGCTAGTGCTCAAAATTTAATGCTGACTTGAATTTGTTTTATTAAGCTACCTCATTTGTGTAGAAGAAGGAAACAATGAAAAAGATGAATAACAGAAGGAGAAGGAGAAAAATAAAAAGAACAAAAACAAGGAGAAAGAAAAGAAGGAGGAGAAGAACAAGAACAAGAAAGAAGGAGGAGGAGGAGGAGGAGGAGGAGGGAGAGAATAAGAAAATGCACAAGAAAAAGAAGAAGTTTAATACATAGAAACAGACTACACAAACATGTAAACTTGGGTTAAATTAACTCTATTACAGTAAAACTGTACATATCCTGCTTCTATAATTTATAAGTAGCTCAAGTTAATCAGCTCTCAATTTTTCTCCTTTTTTTTCAAACATAAAGTCTACTGTTCTAGGTGCTCAAGAATCCATTGCAGCCATAGTTGGTTCCCAGAATGTATCTGCAGCGGAAGCTGTACGGGAGCAACACAGTCATGATGAATCATATCACATGTAAGTTATAATGGAGCTACTCTAAATTAATTTGATCCTAAAATCATTCTACATGCTCTCTTTTGAATACCTTTTAATAGCATTAATATGTTTAATAATAAAATTTGCAGTGTATTGATACTGACTGACACAGATATGATTTAGTTTTTCTCCAGTAAAAGTATCTCGGCCATATACCCCTGCTCTTGAACAATCCGATCGCAAGGATTTCTTGAATCCCATTGAACAGTAGATTATTACCCATACAAAGCTTTAGCCAAGAATTGTATTCAATTCAAGTAACAGCTTTGTACAACACATACATACCTAAAACGAGTTATACAGTGGTACAAACAAAGGGAATATATACATTGGTACAAATAGTGTAAAATGATGCTCGGTAGATAGCAGCCAGAAAGTGAGTAGCCCTTATACATTTAAATGGTAAACTAAAAATTTAGATGTTACTATTTTAAACTTTAATGTAATTGCAAATTACAATGACATGAGAAAACCCACAGTGTGATAACACTTTTATGACTTTGTATTCTTATCTTGGTGTTCAGCCCAGTTTCGTCTCCAGATCTAGTTGTTTGGCCCAGGTCCACAGAAGAAGTGAGCCAAGTAGTCCAGATATGCAGGAACCACCAAACCCCAATCGTCCCGTTTGGAACTGGAACTGGACTTGAGGGAGGTGTCCGTGGACAGTCGGTAAGGGGCTAATTAAATCTAGTTCTTCTTCCCATCCTTGTGTGAAATTCTTCAAAATATGGTTTAAATCAAGGTTTTAGAATTGAGTGATAATCACAGTATTGGTCGATTACCTCTTTTGCATGTGTGCTTAGGAAGAAATTAGTTTTTTGAAAGTTCACTTTAAGGAACTTTCATGTTTGAGTCCTACCCAAAGACTTAGGATGCAGATGATATATGCCATAGACTTGATCCCACACCAGGATGAAACTAGCTTAAATGTTTTAAGTGATTTCAAGTTTTCAAAATTCGCCTAGCAAACTGCTTCTGCAGCATGCTAAATAATATACATTATTATCAATTTAAAAATCTATCTGATTTGTTGCCCTTCTCTCTCTCTCTCTCTCTCTCTCCCCCTCTCTCTCACTCTTCTGCTTTTATTTCCCTTCTTCTCTTTCATTTCCCGTCTTCTCTCTCCCACCCCCTTCTCTTATCAGGGGTCAGTTTGTATAAATCTAACCAAGATGGATGAGATTTTAGACCTTCACACAGAGGACTTTGATGTGACCGTCCAGCCTGGAGTGACCAGACTAGCCCTCAATCATCATCTCAAGGACCATGGCATGTGGTTTCCAATCGGTAAGATCATAAGGGAAAGTTCCTTGGAGGATTATACATGCAGTTTGGAGAAGCAAATTTTCTCCTTTACTTAATGCTTAGATGAATATGAGTTACTGGATTGATATTTCTGTGTAATCTTTTTTTATATTTCGAAAATGGGATAAATAAAATACTGCAAATTAAACTTTTACTAGACTCTGAGAAGCATGTTTAGGATGATTTTATTTTATTGATACTTTGATCTTACCAATTTGTAATTAAGTCTAAATTGGTTGAATTAATTAAATCAGGACTTCATATTCTTAATCTTCATTCTTATCCTAATGATTGTTTTCTTATACAATAGTGGTTTTGATAGCTGTTTATGACAGTTTTGTGCAGTTGCCTCTCTCTACCCTGGTGAGTTCTCATAGTACACCACCTTTCCCATACTTACACAGTTCTCCGAACTTGAAATCATCCTTGTTCTAGACCCTGGAGCTGATGCGTCTCTTGGTGGCATGGCAGCGACAGGTGCATCTGGGACCAATGCAGTCCAGTACGGTACCATGAAGGAGAACATCATCAACTTGGAGGTTGTGCTTCCTGATGGTTCGATTCTGCACACTGCAGGAGAGGGTAGTAGACCCAGGTAATTAGAAATCATGATTGATTGATTTGATTTGATTTGATAGGATTGATTGATTTAATTTGAAAGGATTGATTGGGTGATTGATTGATTGATTGAATGTCATCAATTTGGAAGTTGTGCTTCCCGATGGGTCTATTCTGCACACTGCACGAGAGGGCAGTAGACCGAGGTAGTCAGGAACCTTGATTGATTGATTTGATTGGATTGATTGGATTGATTGGATTGATTGATGTATTCATTGACTGAACTTCAACAACTTCTGTTGAAATTTGAAAACCTCAGTTAAGGGGGTCATTATATTTGACCTCTGGTTGTACAAATGTCTAGACACTGTCTACGGTACATATATTCCCATTCCGTATTGCCAGCATATTTGTTATGATTTTGTTTTCTGTGACAAACAGGAAAAACTCTGCAGGCTACAATTTGACAAGTCTTTTTGTGGGATCGGAAGGGACGCTGGGTATCATCACTAAGGCAACGCTCAGAATATACGGTATGCCTGAAATGGTAAGTATAACATTGTTTTGTAATCTCAGAAAAAAATGATTCATGACAAATTGTGATGCTAGCATCATGTATCAAACAAAGCATATCTTGTCCAGAAATGAAACCTAATATTATTATAACCATGATACAGATTAAGATCGCACATGCTTTTTCCCTGGCGCCTACCATGTGTACCATGTGGCGCCTACCATGCTACCGTGTAGCCTACCATTCATGTGGCGATTTATTAAGAATACAAAACTCATCTGATGAGAATTAAAATTAGAATTAGTTGCCTTCCAATAAACAATACCATATGTTTATGAGGCTAGCTGTTGTACTGTATAGATTACATTCATAATTTCAGAGTAGTAGAAATATAATGAAAAAGCAAAACTTTTTTTTGAGGAAGACCCATGCCATCTAAAAGCATAATATATCACTGTTTAAAGCATACATAGAATATAGCAGATATAATTAACTGTTGTAACTGCAAACCAGACTATAGCAATATGGTTAAACAACTCCTACCTATAGATTTCAGCTTATTAATACACCTTGGATGAGAGAGAAACATACAAGCACATGCTTCCATTGTCTGAAAGACATTGTTTTAGCACAAGAAGTGAAGAGTACAAACCACATGCAGATGAAATTTTGTGTTTATGTTTGTATAGATGATGTCAGCTGTGTGTTCCTTCGACACAGTTAATGCAGCAGTAGAGTCAGTAACACAAGTGCTACAATGTGGAATCCCAATTGCAAGGATAGGTATGTAATCGCTGATCCAAAATAAATGCTCAGATAACATTATTTTATCGGAAACCTTGTTTCTTCTTCAAATATAAAGGCTTTAGTATAATTATGGTTGAAATTGGGTATAAAAGTGGTCATGATGATATGCCTGTATTGTCTCTTGTTAAGCACAAATAACTCCCATGAACCAGGTCGTGCTCATGATGCTCACATTGCATCCTGGCTGTAGCTAGCCGAACCAACTGCATGGGCAGAGAATTTTTATGACGTCGAGTGGATTTAGACTGCAAAAGTGCACACATTTGTAGAGAGCAAGAATGCTGCACTCGGCCTCTTGATTGAGATAAGGATAGGTAGGACAGATAGAGGTAGCTAGGATACCATTATGGTACCATTATGCAGGCACGATATCTCAGTTGGTAGAGCAGTGGTCTCATAAGCTGGCGACCTCGGTTCGAAACAAAGGCGAAGCACTAGTGCCCTTTGGTAAGGCATTAATCCTCATTACCACAGGTCTCTCAGAGGGGACCTAAAGCCGTTGGTCCTCTGGTTGCTTACTTAGGAGCATTTATGCTTTCTTAGCAGTCAGGTAATATAACCACCACTACTACTACTAATTTTCTATTCCTTTTGGGTTTTTTCAGAGTTTCTAGATGAAAAAGCTGTGGATGCAACAAATAAATACAGTCATCTGAATAACAAGGTGGCTCCTACTCTCTTCCTTGAATTTCATGGCTCAGAAGCTAGCATCAGATCACAGATAGAAACAGTTGGTAAGTAGATTCAATGTATATTTTAAAGAGGAAATCCACCCTGATATTTAGTTAGTTTTAGTAGAAGCAGAACAAATCTGTACAGTCATCAATAACAAAGAAAATGAAACTTTATGTACAGAACAAATTGGAGAAATACGTCGCAGTGTTGCTAATTTGTGTTTGGTGGATCGCCACTTCAATAATCTTGACTCGTTTTATACAGAATTTGCTCAAACTTTCTTTTTCCTGCTTCTATTAAAACTTATTTATTATCAGGATACATGGACTTCCCCATTAAGGGCAATCCAACCTTTGTAGCAAGTTAGAGGGATGCAGAAAAATCAGAGAAACGGAGCAATGACAGGTTTGACAAATATATCTGACGTGCAAAATAAAACATATGTGAATGGCCCAGTGCAAAGAGCATAATATCACAGGGAGGTCGAGGACACATGTGAAGCAGAGCACTCGATCTGTACAACATGGCAGATAAAAAAACCCGATAACTATAAAATGATGATAGTATGGATGGTGAGGACAGATAATATGTGTTAACATATACATTCAATGTTGCTAATCAAAATTAATTTGCTGATTTTCAATTGATTTTGGGGGGGAGGGGGTAGGGGGAGCTTTGTTTTGAAAGGGAATTTATGATAATTGATGTATATTAATGCAATACTTTTCATTTATTATATCTCCTGCTGAGAGGTAGAACAAAAATAATTCTGTTCTAATGGAGTTAACACCCTTATGGTTCTAAGCACACTCTAATCAAAGATTGCCTTCCTTCTTGCAGGTGACATTGTAGCAATGAATGGAGGTTCCAACTTTGAATGGGCTGACAAGATGGAAGATAGAAACAAGTTGTGGAAGGCTAGACATGATTTCTGGTACGCGAGTCTTGCTGTGCGGCCAGGGAGCAAGGTACTAGAAGCTATATACTATTAAATACTGTATAACCAGAAATCTTCAAGTGCGTGATATGTTTGGGTGGCGAGGATTTGCCAGACTTTCTTGCCTTGAAATTGCTTGTATTACCGCTGTAATTTACTACTCTCTGGTTTTCAGTCTGAACCACCAGTTTACTATGGGTAGCAAAAAAGGCTAGAAATTGTGCCAAACACAAAGATTTTTTTGTTTTTTAATGAAGGCTTACAGAAGCAGTTGTTTTTTGTTTTTAGAAAGATGAAGGCAAGTTAGCAAATTTCCTTGGATTTGGCTGTAAAGTGTATTTTGACTCTGGCATTACATCTTTTAATTTTTTTTTCCTTATGGCCTCCCACCATAGTTTTCGGCTTAAACCATGGTAATGAATTAAGAGCTTTTAGTTAATTATTAAAAAAACTGGTTAACCATCAGAAAGGCAGAGTCATTTGCACTTTCACTTTTAAAGAATTATCCTGTAATTAATTAAAGATGGCCTTTTCTCTTGAAATGCTAGCATCAATATCAGGGATATTAGTTCCCCCCCCCCCCAAGTCCGGTGTCCGTGTAAAGTCAATACGGGCCGATTTGTGTGTGTATTACGAGCCGAACTTTGTTGCATGAAAAGTACCCCTTTACTGGAAATTTTGGGAACATGAATGCGGTCCCTCCATTCCCGGGGGGGGGGGGGGGGGCGGGATTAGTTCCAGGTTGTTGCCAGATTCAGGCTCTGTTGTTACAGGCTTTTTTTTTGTAGAGAATATCTGTAGGGCTTCGATATGACTGGGACTGGTCATGGGCTAATTTCAGTGTTGAAGGTGGAGTGGGGGGCAATACAAATTGTAATTACATTTTCAAATTTACCAACTGATATTTTTCTAGCGATGCACATGAATGTGTTATGGGAACTCTGTATATTCTCATCTAGGGCTTATCTACAGATGTGTGTGTACCAATCTCTGAGATGCCTCGGGTCATACTTGAAACCATTGACGACCTCCAGAGGATGGGTTTCATATGTAGGTACCAATCATTCATTACACCGTAATGTTGTCATAGTCTCAAGGTTTAACCTCATTTTTTTAAAGAATTTCTTTTCTTGCCAGTTGGCTTACACGCTGTAAACTGTATTTTAGACAACAAAGTAAGAGTAATCTCTGCATCTTGCGTGGAGGAATTAAATATGTGTGTCTGTGTGGAAAATATATCAAATATCATGGAAAGCCTTAGATTCTCCTCATTTTTTATAAATATGGATGAGAAACTAGATTCAAAATTGCTTGGCCTTTCAAAACAAAATTATTTTGAAAACACCCTATGTAATTTCATCTTTGTTGCATATGTTGAATATCTGCAATCAGCCACAAATTATTTCATATCCCAGTGTGACCACTGTATCCTTTTATTGCTTTGATTTCAGATACCATAGTTGGCCATGTTGGTGATGGTAATTTCCATTGTTTGCTAACGACGGATAGAGAGGGCGATGAGATCAAGAAGGCAAAAGAATTCACCCACATTCTTGGAAGGTAAGCATGTAAAGGGTGCAAGTTCCTTCTCTCTTGCAAATTGTCTATTTCTAAAAAACAATATGCAGATTACATCACTCAAGTGCCATTGTCTATAGAGGTGATTTGCTGACATTGATGTGCATGGTCATAGCTTATTTTTGGATCGCTCTAAAGTCCTACTCGAAACTACATCTGCATGTGTTCTGTGTTCCATTGTTGCAAACCTGACAAAGTAGCCATTTTGTTTCTCATAATTGTCAAATTTTCAAATAGAAATGAATTCACAAATGAACAGAAAAACATATGTTTGGTTTCGATGAGGAATTTAACTCTTGAAAGCACTCAAAAGGGTTCCATTAATTTTTTACCGAAAAAATAGGTCTGGTGAAAAATAAATGAAACAGAATTTTTTTAAAGGGAATCTCATTTGCTGTCCATGACCAAATTTTTGTTTCACTGTTGTGCAAAGGTATTGTGCATTAAGAACTAGTTATGTGTTTGTTTTTTTTTCCTCTTGTGATTTTATAGGCGAGCCATATCCGCTGGGGGTACCTGCACAGGGGAACATGGGATCGGCCTCGGCAAGAAACAGCTCCTGATCGAGGAGATCGGCGACGTTGGAATAAATATCATGAGGCAGATTAAGCACACCATAGATCCATTGAACATTATGAACCCTGGAAAGGTCTTATAGGACTAGTTTCTGCACCTTTTTGGTGGCCATATTTTGTAATGCCTTACCAAACAGCCTCAGACTTTGTGTATCACTTTTGTAACATTATGAAATAAGGAACTTTACTCCGAGCAAGACAGGGCCCCTGATAATAACAAGTGGTGGTGTAGTGATTAATGTAATGAAACGATTGAATACACCATTAATCCTGTTCCAATTGAATATTTCAAATGTCTGAAGAAAAAAAACCTTGTAGGGCTTGCTAATTTGCCACTGTGGTTTTCAATTTTTGTGATGCCTATCGAAGCAACTGTGGGTTGCATCTATAAATACCTAATTACATTTTTTTTCTTTCTAACAATGATCATAAACCTTGGAATAGGTGCAAGACATCACTGATCTAGAACATTTTTAAAAACCATTATACTGGATATTTATGTATACCTTCTATTTCATAACTTTAAACTATGTAAATGGTTTTATATTATTGAACGTTGAATTGTATACCTGATTTCTTATCAAAATTACTTTTCTGGTTGAAATAAAAAATGAAAATGAAAATGAAAAAATGAAACATGAAATGGCTAACAGCAGTCATACTGGGGACATCCCACTAGTCTTGAGGGTCCATGAAGCCAATGGCCCACAAGATTGACAATGTTGGTCTTGTCTGTTTGATATTTCCAAGGGGCTGTTGGTCTCTTTGGTTGTACGCCTAATGGGGTGTAGCCTTTTGCATACCAATACACTCTAAATAGGGTTTTGTATCTGATTAATTCTTTTTTTTGGGGGGAGGGGCAGATTATCATTCTATATCATGGTAAAAATTCATTTGACACCTTGCTTGCGGTTTGTTGCAAATCCTACCCAAAATGTGTTATGATGTGCTGTATTATAAATGCAGAAAAGCTTGATGAAGACTAAGTCTTCCTGAAACAGAACTGGATCCATATTGTGACATTTGTTTAGTATATACTTTGTGGCAAATTTTTAAAGGAAACCTAGAATAAAAACCGGACAATTGTCAATCAAACATTCATTTTTAAACTTGTTTATAAACATGATTGCATAACGGAAGGAAAACTTTTAATGATGGTTAAACTTTTACATAGGTACCGGTATTCACAAAATGTCCTTAAAATTTGGCCTAAATGTATAGGAGATGATGAAATGAATTGGTTTCATGAAAATGACAATCTAGCAACTTGAACTCTCATGTGGAATACGAAAAAAGTGTTGTGCAAAACTATGTATGATGGGGTTGTGAGTCTGGACACTTAATCCATCACCTGTCTATCCATCTTATGTATTCGTTTTTTTGTGGTTGATTAGTCAAATAAGTTTGACCGTAAATGCTTCAGTTCTCTGTGCAACTCATCATCTTACATAACCTAGTTATTTAGTTATGAAATAATTTTATCATAGCTATCCCCTTTCCTCTCAGATTTGATTTTCAAGTTTAAATGTATCATTTAGCCTAAGATTATTTAAACGGACTCACAATTGTGACTTTACTATATGGATTTATATTTCATAGATAGGAATAAATTGTAAATTGCTGTGTACATTTTATTTTTGATTTTTTTTAAATCTTTCATTTGTAAATTGTGCAATAAAAAGTTTCTACTTTCTTATGATTTTTATAATGGAAGCTGACATTTTGTTTATCATAGTGCCAAAATGAATGTTTTTGATCATGAATTTTTAATAGAATATAATTTACTTCAGAGTCCAATGTGTAAAAGATGGTTTCTGCTGAATATGTGATTATGAAGCTTGCTGTGTTTTGGCAGACTAAACACTTTGTATATTAAATTGTATTTTTTTATACAGACAATCTGATTGAAAGGTTTTTGACTCCTTCACTATGATGTGCATTTATGTTTTTGTGTTTTTGGAACAAAAGATTGTGACACTGACAGTTATGCTGATGACCATGAAGTCAGTCTTTTATGACAGACATTGTTGTGGCATGATGATAGTTACATGTATCTGATGAATAAACTATGCATATAGATGTTATGATAGAACGATTGTTGCCATCGGCGTTAACAAAAAAAATAGTTTTGGTTTATTTCTAATTCTATACCAGTGATTTACAAATGTTGCTAAGATGACATGATTTTCCGGGTTTTTCTTCTAACTTTCTTGTAAATTATACTTTCTTATGATGCAGATTTTGTTCTGCCCCAAAATTGTTTATGTATACATAATTATCTTGTAGTATATGAACATTTCTTGCATCCCTAGCTGCAGCATTCAGCTCCAAAAACTTTGTGATTCACTTGTAGAAAATATGTGCTAGAACCCCCCCCCCTTTGATTCAGAGCTGAAAACTACAAGCTCTACCATGTCCATAAAATCAAGATAATTGTATCCAATGTCGAAGGTCATTTGTCCCATTGGTGCCCTCTTAGTGCCACATTTCTTGACGGATTCCTTACAAATTATGTACAGAGGTGTATCTTGGTCAAATCTACACACACCTTTAGTGTTTGGTGATGCTGCTCCTGGTCTTGATAATAGTCCGAGCCACTAGTGGTGTTCTCTTCGTCGTCCATTTGTTGTCAGGGAGG
>BEXV01000305.1:217135-236398 GCA_003118195.1 Hemicentrotus pulcherrimus | reverse complement strand
GGGTTCACTGAAGATAGAAATTAAGAAGAAGATGCCCGAATTCGTCATTTGTTGAATGTTAACGGTTGTGACTTTTGACTAGTAATATAGTCTTTGATTTGTAATTGTAACATGAAAACCAATGTGATATAAATTATTTCTATATTTTAGATAATGAGATTATGAGACTGACATGTGCATGCTTGATGTCAATTTTTCATTCTCGCGGATAGCAACTTTCTGTAGTGGTAAATGGAAATAACCATTTGGTATAAAATGAAGCTGAGTATCTGGCGTTTGTCAACCTCCACTAGAAGGAAGCGGTCAGTGGAGCTGGAGGTAGTCTTAATAGTCGCAATGAAACAACTATCAAATTCACTACAACTTGCCAGAGGAGCCTGAACAAGCTTTTGGTCTTGTTCGTGTCATGGGTCATTTAAGAAATGAATTATAATACACTAACAAAATAAATGAGATTGAAGTCTTCAAAGTTTTTAAATGTTATATTACTTTGCCACATTCAGAAAAGATGTGCTTGCTTAGAAGAGTATCATAAATTGGTCAATGGTCATTGTACCCTTGTTGACAAACATCTTTTGTGAATTTATACTTTTTCACCTTAATACTTCTGCCCTTTGAATGTATAGGGGACTACTACGGAAAGGGAGAGTTGAGAGAAAAGGAACTGATTCAAAGCTGTGCAATCCTTGGTATCCCATCATGCAATGTGACAGTGTTGAACGAGAGGTAAGTGCATTGCATACCAAAGGTTCACTTCAAGTTCAAACCCACATACACATTAGGAAATGGAATTAATAATTACTGGAATGTTTGTTATAAGATTAGGAACTGTAATACACTTAATGATCATACAGGAGATAGGGAAAAGCTAAATTATTCCTAACACTAGACTAGAGTTAGTTAATCTAGTACAGTGTATCATATATGTGATAATGAGAAGCTCATTGATCTGTTCATCCTTTGCTCCAAATAACGAGGTAAGGAGATACCTCATGTACTTTGAAACACAAAAACTTGAGCATAGTTTTATCTTTAAATCCTACCACTGTTTATTTTATGTTGCCTCCTGTAATTTAATCATGTAAATATAGTCAGAGAGCTTGGTTGGTATCATGTCTCTTACTACTGTTATGCTTCTTATATAAATCTAGGTACAATAGGTCTCTTTTTGTTTATTTCACCAAGCTGTGTTTTTTTTTCCTACAATGTATGTACCAATGATACTTGTAAGCCATACACACATTATATACTTATGGAAATTACTTGGTAATGAAAAACAATTATAAGTTGTCCATCAATTGGCAAACACATGATTGTTCAAACATTGCAGTGTGTGGAACCATGAACACTATGTTTCACAAAATTTGTTCATACCTGCAGTGCACTACCAGATGACCCCAATGTTGTATGGGATGAGGAGCTTGTCAGCAAACTAGTTCTTCATCAGATCGTCAAGTGCGATGCTCAAATGGTAGGTGTCAGTTTTATGTTTCAGCCTGGCTTCCCTCCACACACATACACACTCTCTTCATCTCCACCTTTCCCTCTCTCTCTCTTTCTCACTTAAAGAAGATAGTTAAGATATAGTCTAGAGTGTGTTTTATCTACTCTCATTCGTATTCTGCCTCTGAAATGGGTATATATTTGATAAGAGTGTTAAAAGATAAGAGAGAGAGAGATAGAGAGAGGGGTGGGCAGACACCCATTTTATCTTAACATTGTTCTATGTACAGTATTCTCATTATTAATGCTATAATTTGTGTTTGAAAGTAGCAAGAACAAAAGAAATGCTATTTCTCTTTGTTGAAGTTTCCTTTTTTGCCTTCTATTTCTACTTTATTCTCTCTCACATGCTTTATCGTATTGTTACATTTAATGCAGTTGTTCGCATTATTCTCTTGAAACACTTACAAATGAGAAACAGAGTAGAGGGGTGAGACCTTGTCCCCCAAGAAAGCAAACATTTAATCTATTGTGTAAAAAAGAAATAGATATTTTGATCAGCATGCACCAATATGTATGAGTATAATATAAATGAGTATATTTCATTTATTTTGTTATAGCCAGATGTGTTCATTTCTACTACCAGTATTTAAAAAAGAATAGATCTAAATTTGACACACATGAATCTAAATTTGTATTTCCAGGTTCTTACATTTGACAAACATGGTGTTTCATCTCATCCCAATCACATAGCAGCTTACAGAGGTGTTAGGTAAGATGATCTGGGCTCATTTCCCCCTGCCTTTTCATTAAAAATTTATTACAGAATATATTCACAGTTTGCTGTACTACTATTTTCCCTTTACATGTGTAATGTCATTTCATAAGTAAAGTATTGTGGCAGCAACCATATATAGAAAGGAGAAAGTATTGTACGTATTTTAAGTACCTCCAAAATGTTTTGTCACCTCACCCAAAGTAATTGTCAACATAGGCTGTTATTTTGAAATAAAATACACTTAGTAATCAATATCTATCATAGGAATAAAGATGTCATATGATGAAAGCAGGTTCTAATTAAAGCTTTAAAAAATTGTAGAAAACTGAATGGAGCTTGAGAAAAATGTTGTAACATCACCCTAATAATTAGGATATATATTCTCAGCAGAAAATGAAGACTGTTAGTGAACAAAAGAATCTTAAGTTTGAACTTTTATTCTGTCACAGAAAACTGGTTGTTGAACGTCAGCTTCCCTCAGGTGAGTTCTTCATGTTTTCACAAAAATGATATTTTGTAATCCTGTCCATATAAATGTATGTGTTTACATTATGTTCATGTCATCTTAGAGATGTGTGCTAACACAAGAACATTACACTTAAAACAGGAATGCACCCCCTTAGGGTTCTGTGCTGGTAGACATAGTACTTTTCATTATGAATTCAGCTTAATTCTGAAAATTGTCTTATCTTTAATGTGAAGGAAAATTATTTGAATTGTCTTAACAAACTGAAATGTTGTATTTTGTTGGATAAAACACTCACATCTCTTGCTATTTGTTATTTGCAAGCCAAACAATTCTTTACAATTGAAACTTCTCTCAGGTTGCCTTAACATTTTTTTATTTTTATGAATACATGTATTATTATTATATGTTTTTTTTTGTAGGTGTTCGTGCTTTCTGCCTTGAATCGATCGGTATAGTAAGAAAGTATAGTTCTTTCCTGGAGGTACCCATTAGTTTCATTCTGAGTGCGATCAGAGGCTACAAAGTTCTGGTCTCCTCACCCTATGGAGTTTTTAGAGCTCAGGTATGCCCATGCAAGATATCTATGTAAAGTGAAAGTGTAAACCTTGGAAAAATAATTTGTTTACCAGTATATATCTAAAACACATTTTTAAATTTCACAAAACTATACCTTGCAATTTTTTTGGGTTAACGGTTAAAGAGTGTGAAGGAATTAAATAATAACATGACACCCTACACATAGAATCCAGATTGGGGTTCTGTGCACATTCTATTTTATGTGAGCGCTTACTGGTGTGTCAAACGGCCTACTGAGTACTGACGAGTCACTGTTATATTCTAAATATAGTAAAGCAACATACAGATAGACCCCCCCCCCTCCTTACATACAGAGTAAAATATGTATTGATGATTGGTATGTTGATACCCTTGTCCCATTGCTAGACCTCCAAACTGACCAACACCATCAATATATTGACCATTCGGGGGTAACTGTAATCTGTTTTTGTTGGTCTCTTGCCGGTCTGTTGTTGTCTCATTAGTGTGTCTGGAGTATTAACCTTAAAGCACTTCTTCTGATAATGGAATTAGATATTGTTTTTTTAACTGCCTTAATTTAGTCTAAATCATTTATCATGCAAAAGATGGATGTGGTCGGTAGAAATCTCATTCATTGAAAAGTATACATCTCATTTGCACTACAAGTGTAGACTGCTTGTTATGCAGCAGATGGCTAGGGAAATTAGTTTTATTTCCTTATCATACAACAACTTTCTGGCAAATTTCAGTTATGTGTTGTTTAAATATTTAATACAAGTTTACTGAAGAGTATATCTGTATTCCATTTGATCCACCTGTTGATACAGTATTGATTTTCAGCAACATGCTTTCTTCTTTCTAATCCTTCCACACAGCGTGCAATGAAAGCCCATGCTTCTCAGTTTGTTTGGTTCCGTGTTCTCAACCTGATCTTCTCTCGTTATTTCATCATCAACACCATCAAGAGCCTCAAAATCAAGGAGGACTCTTGAAGCAACAAATTAATAGATGCAGATCCAGTAGAGTGTAAGATGCCCAAGGTACAGGAAGTTGAAAGATAGTTTTGTCTTCATATTAACGTGCCACAAGGAGCACTTGCTTTTAACATAGAAAATAGTTATGAATACCTCCTATGACAAAGTTATTTTGGCATTTTGCTGAAAATCATGAAAATTAATCATGAATCTGATCTGAAATCTTGCATTTTGTCACGAAGAGCCTCTAAATATCTTGTTAAAAGAAGCAATGTTGAAATTTGGCTTAAAATGTCTAATTCATTGATCCACACAGTAATTATTAAAGTAAAATGCAGATATAACATGGAATTATACAGAGACCGTAATAAGATAATCAGCACATAGACTAAAGCCTCGGTCACAAATGCCATTACCAACTGCTACGAACGCCAACCGAACGATTTTCAGACAATGGAAATTCAAAAAGACAATGGAAAAACAGAGATTCGTACGAACACTTCGTTCGTGACCATAGCTTAAGGTATTATCCGTGGAGAATTTGAATGGCATTAGTTGATTATTAGTAATAAATAATAAAGGTGTTTTACTGGCAGACTGTCGATGTAATCAAAGGGAGAAGTTGAGAAGACTTATTTATAATATACCATTTTACAACTCAATATTCACATTTGAAAGTGTTAAAGATGTGATGCAGGGTGAATTTTGTAAGCAATATTGATAATAAATAGAAGT
Organism: Hemicentrotus pulcherrimus; assembly: GCA_003118195.1. Classification (NCBI taxonomy): domain Eukaryota; kingdom Metazoa; phylum Echinodermata; class Echinoidea; order Camarodonta; family Strongylocentrotidae; genus Hemicentrotus; species Hemicentrotus pulcherrimus. The sequence continues at coordinate 231,462 of BEXV01000305.1, read as the reverse complement.
GTATTAAAAGACTTTCGTTTGTGATATACCATTTTTGTATAGTTCATAGTGTAGGGCCTAAAACTTATAAATGCAAGTATGACATTTCTTTGATTTTTACAAATGATTCAGTCTTGTTGAATTTTCATTGCTGCAAAATGAATGAGTCACTATTAACAGAACACTTAATTTATTAAAAAGTTTCTTGCCCTGAAAACTGCTCTCATTTACAATTCGTGAAAATTGTTTTGTATGCCTCCGAATTCATTTGGAAAATTCTGCTTCCACTTTGTTATGATATATTTTGTTTATTTCACTTTGATGAAAAAAGGATTTTATTGTTTGCAATTTTTTAGCTTACTTTGGTGCTTATAAGTTTTGCTTCCAATTTAATTTTACAAGTAAATGTTATTCTCTTTGTCAGTTGTAGCTTCCAGATTTTGTCTACTCTTATGCCTTTAAGTTTCTTGATACTTTTATGCCACATTTGTGTATGAATTGAAATTAATATTTATGCTATGTACATGTAAGCCATACAGTGTAATATTGAAAGGGGCTTTTTGAACAAATATGTGCTCTTTTGCCACCTTTTTATAATAGTTTGTAATTATTGTAAATATTAACTTATTGTCCTTACAGATTTTCTTTTTACTTTTCAGACAACATTTTATACTAGTTTACAGGGTGATGTCATTTACATTTAGAAAGTATGAGGAAGAAAGCCATTTAATTGTACATTGTGAAAATGTAATCACTGGTTGATGTAAATCATGTAATAACTGTAAATTGAATGAAAAATATAGTCATATTCAACATCCCAATTGTCATATTCAACTTTGTTTGGGCTGTTTTTATATTTGAGTCCTGAATGATCAAATATAATTTAGCATCTATATAGACCATTCCAACTAGTTTTCCTTTCATTTATCAAATGGTGTGTATAATGATTGTTCAATTATAAGTTATAGCATTTTCAAAATATGTGTCTGATTTTTAGTGAATGACTTTGTTGTTCATGTGTTGTAAAAAAATTTGTTCATGTTGAAAATGTAGTACGTTGTATTTGTGGCACTCACTTCAATGTATACGTATGATGTAAGATGTACTTTATGCTACTTATTCATTGATTACTCTTCTTTTGCATATCTCTCCTTTTTTCTGTGTAAGTCATCAAGATGATCTTATTGGTTTTTACAATGGGGTTTTGAAGTTGTTTTTAACAATGCTTTCAGTTATTTGTCATAAATTCTCTTTCTTTGTATATTTTGTGTATTAGCCTCTATGTCCCTGCTTGTTTTATGAAATTCTTGTACTTTGTCAGCTCTTTATCTCTCATTTTTGTTCATCTGTTTGTCTTTTTTTTTCTTCTCTTTCTCTCTCTCTCTCTCTCTCTCTCTTTCCCTTTTCTCTCTTCTCTACTGTATACTTTATCATTTGTCTCTTCTAACTTTGCCTACCGGTAATTATTATATTTGTTTTTCTTAACTGATACATCTGCAGATTATCTGGTGATGTAATTGTTATTCCTCAAATTGAAAATAGCATATTTGACGAATTCATATCCATTGTATCAAGATTCTATTCAAAAAATTTACATTTGTTGGAAAAGGATAGAAATTTGCATTTAACAAAGTCAACATTAATTTTGTTATGATTTCCGGACTTGAATAACAACTGAAATTCTGACATTTCTATCTATCCCGTGTTCTTGTTCAGTAGTTGTGCTCGAAAAAGTGTGTGTTCGCTGTTCGTGTGTTCGAGATAACAAACATAGCCATCATTTTTAGAAGACTGTATACGTCGACGCTGTGTTTCATCGTGTCAGTACAAGAGAGAGAGAGGTGAGGGCGAAATGTTTTTTGGGGAAAAACAATAGTACACGATCCGCTGGAAGAGACAGAGACATGTATGGAAACTCTGGTATTGCACGGATGTATTATTTTGTGTCAGAGATATGAGACGACCGATTTCATTCCCTTAAAATACGCGATCTGACCCTTATTTTTTATATAGGCACATTTGAGAGTTGTAATTTTTAATTATAAAAAAAGGGACGCTCAATCCCGCTTTTAAAATGAAACTGTTTGATTTTCGTTGAGGGTAAGGTTAATAGAATTATCTCGAGGGTCAACAAAAAAGTATCAAAATTGCAGGATCACTTGGTAAAATGTATAATATATATTTCGTTGGATAGGCCTGTGCGACAGGCTATATATCGCTCTGTTCGACATACCATCTTTTCATTTTTTCTTTATTTACATAATAATTGTTAGTGTCAATATATTTGTCTTTTCAGATAACAGTATGCCCTGCATACTGAAACAATATCAAATCTCCGTATGCACATGCATAGACAGGAAAATCCATATTTTGTCTTTGTAATTTAGCTTTCTTCTAACATTGGTAGCGTGTACGAACATTTTCACCATTTATTTTACCAGAAAATGAAGGGAAAGTCCCTCCAGCTCACACACGCACCGCGCGCTTTGCGCGCGTTGCGAGTTACGTCGTATTGCCAATTTTTAGAATTTAATGAGTCGTAAATATTATATTTTCTTAAACGAAATTTTGTTTTTGAAATATAACTCAAAATATTTGAAACATTAATCATTAATTAACCGATTGGTTATGGAGTAAGATGATAATATGTATATATATAATTATTTTGGATGAATTCACTTAGTTCAAATTGGCAAAATTGTCGCGGTACGTTTGTTTATCTCCTCCCAGTCCCACATAGAAAGAAAGCTAATATATTTTACATTATCGGTGAAAATCTACACAATCGTGCTTCTTATCCACCCAAAAATATACCAAATCAAAAGATAAGATGTCTATTGGTGTGCCTATTAAGGTTTTGCATGAGGCAGAGGGACATATCATCACTTGTGAGACGAATACAGGTGAAGTATACCGTGGAAAGCTAATTGAAGCTGAAGATAACATGAACTGCCAAATGATGCACATAACTGTCACATATCGCGATGGACGAGTCGCGCAGTTGGAACATGTTTACATCAGGGGAAGTAATATTAGATTTTTCATCTTACCTGACATGCTGAAGAATGCTCCAATGTTCAAGAAAGCCGGATCAAAGGGGTCTGCGGGACGTGGAAAATCTGCCATTTTGAGAGCACAGGGTACGTTATTCAGTGTAAAAGCAATTGTAACTTTATGGCTGGTAAATCCGGTCACCATAGTCACTTGTTAGAAAGGAATCGTTAGATGTCTTCGTGGATCATATTCGGGTGTCTGATCGCGCTCCTAATGTTGTGTGCTAAAATCCTTCCCATCGAGATTGCACACATTCCTATGCAGTCTACGTGCATTGCGCGACCATGTAAATTGGTCAATGATTTTATGAAAAAACTTGAAATTCAAACCCTTGGGGCTTATGATCCTGAAGGTCAAACTTAATAAATGAGGTGTCATATGAAAGAGCAGGTTTTTCTCCATATTCCCCATAGGGGCGCACCCCCGAAATTCTAAAAATATCTTGGTCAAAACAGCGATTGAAATGTTTGCATCCTAGCTCCAAAATTTGCCATTTTCCTAAGCTGCGCCCCCGCGGCTTAAGCAGGGCTAAACGTCAGGAAAATATGTAGACCTCTATGCACTTTTTTTTTCGCTGGCCCCAAGAGATCATTTGCCCCAACAGTTTAAAAATACCCTTTCCCATATTTGTTGGATCAGCTAATTAAGGAGGCGTGAGCTCCGCTCAATCCAAACCATGGTTAGAGTAAAGCAAAGTTTCATATTTTTGATCAACGAATTGGCAATGCTAAAAACGGATTCTGCAATGATTTTCTTGATGCATTTTACATTGACTTTGTACAAAGACCTTCACATTATGAGCAATAAATCCTTGGGAAGACGGACAACCCATAAAAGTAGACGGTGAACTAGGGTTTTTTTTCCCCGGGGAATCCATTTTTGGCATCGCCAGAGGGACGTTCTGTAACATGAAACCCCCAGAGCGTTGATTAAAAAAAAAGTCCTCGAAAATGCAGACAACCCTTATTTTTGAGGACGCATTTTGTCTGCGTTTATGAGGACGATCCTCATTCTCAGACCAGCGCCCCTACAGTACTGGTAATTTGTCACCTTTAAAAATCATGTCAGATCTCTGGATCTTTAATTTGTCTTGAACAGTAGGGGCGCTTGTCCGAGAATTATGTCCGCACAAACAAGGATTTCCTTGGAAATGCAGACATCGTTTTTTTGTTGTTGTCATAAATATATTGTTCTCCTACAGGAAACATCCCTTGGTCAAGAGATTTTAATGAAGTCCAAGTCTCTAAGATTAAGAAAAAGCCCACAATCTAGCCTTTAAGGGATTGATTAACAATGTTACATGTACATCTGAGATAGACGGCCCTACGTGTTATCAGTGTCTGTGAAATGGTGTAATATTAAAGCCCTAACAAATTGGGCTTCAGTGCCTCAAAAAAGTAAAAAATCTCTGAGTGACCCGTTTTACCATACTCATTTTACCATACCTCTATTGTGTATTGTTAACACCCATTTCTTTACAAGAACAACTACTTTCACAAGTTTGCTAGTGTAGTAGTGGACATTTTCTTTTCTCCTTTTTCAAAGCACTTGTAAATTGTTATTGGTGTATTTATTGTCCAAACATAGATAATATACTATTATAGATGTATCATGTTACTGGTTATCTTTATATTTTGTTTTATTTGCAGTTGCTGCAGGAGGTCGAGGAGGAAGAGGACGCGGGGGTGGACGTGGTGGTGATGGAGGGCGAGGAAGAGGAAACGTCTTCCAGAGGAGGAGATGATCTGCCAAAGCACTGTATATCTTTGTACTATATTTGTTTCCACTCATGAACAATCCTTGTGTACAAGATATAGGGATAACTCAGCATCGTTCGGTAGATAAGATTCTTGAGGCAAAGTGCAAGCTACTTGCAGAACCTTTTCATCATACTTACTTTACTTACGGATACTTACAGTATGGATTCTTCTGAACACAGGTTTTTTAAGCCTCTATATTCAGTACCAAATTATGTTATGTATTAAGTTTGCTGGATCTTGTTCTTGGGTCAAGCATCATATTTTTACTCGACAGGTTCACTTCCCTAGTACTCGTACATGTATGTTTTCAAAACTGAAGACACCAGTTGCATTTACTAAATCTTCATTTAAACTTTTCATTCTTTTGTAAAGAGTTATTATGGTAGGTTTCTCAGTGATAGACCTTGGACTATACATGTACAGCTTTGGACTATGACTTTCGGTTGGTCCGCGCACCTGGTCCAAGTGCCTTTGCTTTCTAGAAATGTTTAAATCAAATTATCTTGTACAAGACTTTTCGAAAAACCTGTATCCTGTGTACTCAATGTGTAACACAACTTTTGTAAGTGATTTGTACTTTATTTTGAATCTTGTCTCTTGTCGATGTTCAGACAATGCCAAGTTAGTCCTGATGCTGAGCTAGCCTGGATCCTTGCGCATTTGTACAAGCGTTTGTACCCAGGTACAAGTTAAACCTTTTGATACGTGGCTGTCCTAGAAAGGATGCATCATGGACTGGGATGTTAATGCATGAGAGAAGGTCAGATCTGATCACTTAACCTGGACTCGTAGCATAGAATCCATGCAAGACTAGGTCAGGCACATGGTTTCTCTCGCGTATCTTCTACTGTACTCATCATCATTTACTTTCTTAACTTCTGTTACTATTTTTAAATTTGATAAAAGAAAAGATGCTGATGAGATATTAGGTGTAAACAAGCAAGGAAATCGCGCCCTTTCATGGTACATTATTTTTGGTGGGAAATTGTTGTAATGTATTAATGTAATTGTAGAAATGCATTCGACCATCACAGCTCTCCCTCATTTTTTCTCCTTCAGATTTTTAGTCATATCTGTTGAAGCTGTATACATTTTCATCCTTGTAGGGAAAAGTTGCACTGTTGCAGTCATTGAAGAGCAATTAGTCCTGAATTATTTTTAGTATTTCTAAACAAACATTGAGTGCCTTGCATTACAGGATCCAACTGCTAAAATTAGGTGTACACATTTCAAATGTACAACATGATCATAAGGTCGAGTCAAGTGTTGTCCAGTACTTCAGTAACAAGTTATTAATGTGATAAAGTAAAAGGATTTTCTGTACAAACCAATTGTAGTTTTATTGTTTATTAAACGCCTGGAACGTTATGCACCAACCTCCCTCATATACATGGAGCATTTTATTGAGATATTTGAGAAAAAAAGCTCCCTGTGAGTTCATGAAAGCATTGCAAATTAATTTTGATAACCCTTTTTAAAGAAAAGTAGGATTTCCTCTACTTCATACTGTACGTAAATTGAGCATTGAACTTTCAATGATCAAGAACCGATATCAACATTGCTTTTGGCTATGTTAACAAATCAATAACCTTGATTTGACTTATATTGTGTATTGTAAGTAACACAATTATGTGAGAAAGATGTTTTCACAAAAGTCGTAGTTAAAATTTAAAAGCAATGCAAATATTTTCAATGTGTGGGATGATGATTTTGTAAAAATGATGTTAAGTACTAAGTAGTACAACAGGTGTATTTCTGCATTCATCAGTGAAACACACCTTGTATGGGGGTTGTCAAATATTAACATAATGAAAAAGAATGAATTTGCTTGACTAAAAGCCACAAAGTATTTTACATTGTTCAAGACATACTTTGTAGATGTACATGTGCAGTCGTTGTCTTGGATTCTTTTTGTAATTATAATTTTTATAGTTTGTGTCCGAGTGCATCATGTAATCAGTTATGTTTTCCCTTCACCAATTGTGTATATGAATTGTGAAGTATGTAAATTCAGGCAAGTTCTTAGTGTACCATATTAAAAATACCATTAAGCTTTTTCAACAAGACATGCACTTTTCATTTCTTTCTTTTTGCTGGGGTTCTGTATTTCGTTTTTGTGCAAATTGTCCAACGTTGCTTTAACATGTATAAGGCATTAAAAAAAATGTATTGCCCTTTGCGACGACCCCAAAATCTTGAAATCTATGGTCGGCTTTTTAAAAAGGGTTTTCTTTTCCCACCGTATTTTCTTTCAAGAAAAAAATGTATTCAAAACATTAAAAACTGAGAAATATCTGCCCAAAGGAAAGAGTAAAAAAAAAATTCTGACCGACCGAGTGGACCGACCCATGTTTTGGCACCTAAAGAGCAATACAACATCTTTTTTTTATAGGCCTTAATACTTGTTACTTTAAAGATATTCTTTACAATTTTGAAATTGAAGGGGGTCCTGCTTCATCTTGAACTATATGACTGTTCACAGGGAGCTAGAAAGAGTGTTGTAGCCAAGTAGGCCTCTGGGTGATGTCTGTACCTCTGCTGCCTACTTTCCAACAGATTATTATAAAGCCAGAAACCCGTTCATCAAAACTGATTAATCAACTGACAGTTGGTTTTGAAGCAGAAAATGATGTACAGAAAGCCAACCAATACTGTTATTAGAGTATGCATGTAGGTGTGAATAGGAATAATTTACAATAATACCATTGGCAAGAACATTTGAAGTATTGGTGTGTACTGCAAGGTTCTGGAATCATTAAAAAGATAAGAAATTAGGTCTAGTCTTGATAAAGTAAAGTTACAAGCACTGTACAGTGTACACAGAAAGATAGGACTTTTTATGATGTTCTTCCAAACTTGAATTTATTGTTCACCCCTTTCCAGAACTCAACCTTCTCTTTAAAGGTAAAAATCAATAACTACATTGAGAATATCTCTTGCACAAATCAGTCTCACATAAGTAGATTTGGGTAAAATACATGTATTTCACAATGATGTCAACCTTATTTTTAATTTTTAATTTCAAAATAACAAGTTGAACTTCAGGTAAATCTATAATTACATGGCATAATTATAGTAATTCTTTAGTAATAACCTGGCAATATAGAAAATAAATGATAAATCTTGATAACGGTATCAATAAATTTCGTCAAACAATTTCTAAGTTCTTACACCATTAACTCTTCCATATCCTCTGCTATATATAATCGGTACACAGAAGCACAGCAACCTTGACTAAGATGATCTGAACATAACATTTCCAAATCTGGAAGAAAAAAAAAATCATAATCCATTCAATGTTGACCTGTTCCTATTAATATAACAGGACAAAGTGTTACTATGTTTTATGAAACTACATGTAAATGTGCTTATGGCCCAATAGAATTCATGGTCAATATTACACACATCCAAAAGACACATGTTAACTATTTCTATGTCTGCATACAATCAAATTTATTTAACATCACCCTGTAAATTCTACTTTGGTGATTCTGATGCTTTTTCTACAAGTTAATTGATTGAAGAAGAAATGGCTTGTCTTCAGATAAAATAAAAAAAGTGGAATGCTAAAACAAAAAGTATTGCACAAGATTTCTAGACAAAAAAGGAGGTTTCGGGGAACATTTGTCTACATGATAGCAAATGATGGCTCTTCCAGTATAAATGTCCTGCTAATATCAAATGAAATAAACCGAGTATATACAAAAATATTCATTGAAACAAGGACCAGGTGGAGACTATGTGTCCAAATTGACATTTCATTATTTACCCCAGCAGTAACCACTTATTTTGACAGAAAAATAAATACCAAGTTGCAATTGGGGCTATCCACACAATGCACTCTTTCATTCATGGGCTGTCGAGTTTAAAGTAATTTTGGTATTTCAGAAATATTGCTACATATTAATGTTATAATTAACCCAAACCTGCCTAAACTGGAAAAGATCAGACAGTGCAAACTTCAGATACCGAACTTGGCCGTTCTTTTTTTATAATTATTTATTGCACACCATGTATTCAATATTAGACACATGAAGAGAATAATTTGATATTTCAGAAATATTTAAGTACTTTTTTTTTGTTCCTACCTGTACATGTAGGTATGGCAGATGTAAGCTACTAGCAGCAATAATAGCGCATCCAATTTCTCCCTCATTTGGAACAAAATAACAGAACCATAAGTATGTACCAATTGAATACGGTAAGCATATTTTTTTAAAAAGATAGCAAGAGACAGCCACAGCAAGAAATAGAATGGTATGCATTCAAACAAGGAAAAGATGAACCAATAATGGATTTGACTATGAATCATGGATGACGACGAGAAGAATGCGTCGGACACCACATCCGGTCACAGGGGCATTAAAAAGAAGAAAACTCGGTTAGGAAAGTATTGGAAGAAAGCAAAAAGGAGGATGAATTTGAATCAGAAATTTTATCATTGGGAGAGTAAAAGAGTTGAAAATCATATTGGGATAGAGCAAGTGGGTCAGTGAAATGTTTGTTTTGATAGGGTCTGGTACTTGCGGAGAGCATAAGGGAAGGGAGAGAGAAAGAGAAAATGTAGAAGCGGTGAGAAAAGAAAAGAGAAATGGCTCAACTTGAGCAAAAAAGATTAAAAAAGAAACTACAACATGATGATGACTAGTGAAATGACACATCAGGTAATGGTTCCCGTCAACTTGTTCTTTCCCCCCTTAATGTAAAGTTCTTCATAATTATTACAAGAATACTAAAATAGAAGTTTTCTTTTAATAATTACATATCAAGCCGAATTGTATAGATGTGTTGAGCAGTTAGGTCCATCGTTTTTGTCATAAAATATATCCAACACCTATGCAAAGTACAAAATCTTCTCCTCTAAGAACGTAAAAATAGCAATCTCTAGTCCAAAGGACATTTTTCCCCAACACAATTTGCAGCTTGCATCACATATTGAAGGGTTCAACGAGACTTTATCCAAGATGGAAGTCTAAAAACCCATTCACATATGCCCCTAAACACTGCTTCTGTTTAGAAGCATCTTTATAAGCTACTGCACTACACATATTTTGTATCTTGCAACACACATACAAATGTACCGGTATGAGAGAGTACCCATAGGACCTCCCCCTTGCTATTCATTTAGCACATAAGAATCGCCGCTGTGTACCATGACAAATGTGAACGTGCCTCACTGTTGTGGAAATGTTTAATGAGACGTGAACCACAGTTCCAGCTGTTCAACTTGCGTCAGAACACACTGTTTGCTGGTGCCTCCTGAGCTGGTGTACTGTTCAACGCTGTTCTCATAGTCCCATACACCCACAACATCTTCCTCAAATAATGGACTGGAAACAAAAGATCAGAGACACAACGCAAGCTGAAGTTAGTGATTAGCCCGTCATGTAAAAATATAAGGAGATGAATCTTACTGTCCCATCCGCAGTTTAAAAAAAAAAAGAAACAAAAACAAAGTGAGACAACACTTGACAAATATGCAGATATTCATCTTTTTTGTTTGTTTTTGTATTATCCTAACAATGGTTGAAATCGCATTAAAAAAATAACATTCGGAATAGAATGAAGATTCCATAATTTTTGCCCAATAATTGACTCTAGTAATATTGTACTGTTTATCTCCATACATATACCACTGCAAATTAAGTATTTTGCAAATGGGTATCTATGTGAGAGAACGCTATATTTGTATCTCTTGCTGTAGATACATCCAGATTTACCTCTAATGTATATATGTAATTGGTCCTACTTCCTCTCATTCTCAAATTGCTTCACTTGGGTTAAAAATTATCTACCATAAACAAAGCAATGCATATATAGTCTGTTTGGAGATAGAAGGATGTTAACTCATAACACACGAGTTGATGCCCTCTGGCTCCAAACAAAGGATATATACTCCCCTGGCAGAGCAAGAAGGTGGTATGTAATCCTCAAAAATAACTTTGAATAATTTGGAATTAATCTTAAAGCCTGTCAGTACTCGTTTGGCCAGGGGGATTAGACCACCCTGCAAGGTCACTGCAGGTGGTTATCTCATCAAATCAGTTCTCAATTAACATAAGAAAAACAGGATCATGGGGGACCAACAGGCACCGATAAGTTATTGCTTGCTATATAGAGGGTGCAGGTAGCTTAAAGGGCTTTCTGTCATGATATGATTTTAAATCCTGGGAATATGAGGATCGCATTTCCCAGAGTTTGTGTTTTCCAACCTTTGAAGGCATGATTGGGAGGTCATAGGTGAAAGGTGATACTGAGGTGAACTTACTGGATGGTCTGGAGATCTTTCAGAGTCAGATCGGTGAGTGAACAAGTCTTCTGCTCGGCAAGGGCTACACACTCTCCTGATAAACCATGGGCTTCACGGAATGGAATCTGTCACGGGACAGAAAAAATGGAAGGTGTAAGATTGGAGCTCTTTCTTTTGTTTTTTTTCTCTTTCTCTCTCTCTCTTAATCTTTTCTGTCTCTATCTATCTCCCTTCTACCATCTCCCTCTTTCTATCTCTCTCTTTCTCCAGTGCACTCTCTCTCTCTCTCTCTATCTACTATCTCTCACTCTGTCTGTTACAAAACATAATCATTAGGGCTGCAAGATCTGTCCCTCTTTTTCTTTATCTCTTTTCTCCATTCCTAGCTCAATTTTTCCACTCCGTCTGTCGCAAGTAAACTCCACATTGAGGATTAGCTGAGAACATTCCCACTTTGGGACAGAGAAAGCATGGGTATACTCACCCCTTTCCTAACCAGGTAATAAGCCAGATCGGTTGAGAGCATATCAGGGCTGAGGGCTGCTCTCATCGTCTCTGGGTTGATGGTCAAGGTGGATATCACTCCGGTAGCTACCTGTATAACACCTGCACAGAACAAACGAGTGATACATTAAAAAAAACTGTCACAAGCATGAAATGTTAAAGAAATTTGTGAGTGGTTCAAATCTGCTAGAGTTAATTCAAAATATTAAAAACATGGGCATCATCGTTAAAAATCACTCAAAGGATTAACAAGTATAGATTATCATATTTCATTTTCAAACTCTACAGTACCTGAGACTATGAGACTTCCAATTATTTGGGGCATCTGACATTTGCTTTAACAACATTCACTACAGGCTATCTTTCATGAAAGATAAAGGGTTACAACCTGGCTGGTGATTGGTTTTAGGTTAGAGTAATGTGTTGAGTTTAGTCCTGGTTCAGTGCAAGGAATTCAGTTAGTGTTAGAATTTCACCACGAAGCAAGCGCCAATAATCTGCTGCTCCATGTCCTTTATGATATTCAAAGAGCAAGGTGCCAAGGAGGGATACACCACACCTTTACATTGTCACTCTACTACCTTACCATCTTACCTGTAAGGGTATCGTAAGAATCAAACATTGCCTCTTTGTCTTCTTGGAGGTCCTTGTTGTATGTACTAGGTAGGCCCTTCATCGTCATCAGGAATCCAGAACACTGGAGATAAACACACACACAAAGGAGAAGAGTTAAACAAATCCTAGATACTGTAAAAATGAGAGACTTTCTAGTGCAAGAGAGTGTGTAAGCTTTTGTGAGTATAGTTCAGACTAGCACAAACTTCATATACTTCAAACTTCAAATACTGAATTCACATAAGTTCATGCGAAAAATTTGTGTCATTGACAATTCAGGTCAAGTATTTTTTCAAAGGTATATTAAACTTGGAATATATATGCATTGTTCTAAAGACAATTTAGTTTCAGGTTATTGAGAAACTAGCCAATTGTTCATTTAAAATTGTACTGATTACATATGCGTCATTGGCACAGAATACGCAGCCACATCTTGTCTTTGTAAGCTTTATCTACTGTATGCATGGAGCCCAAAATGCCCTGATAAATTCCCCATATTCCCCAAAAGAGCTGACCGACTCACCTTGCCAAAGACTCTTCCTGTCTTTCCTCTGATAAGCTCCAGACTGTCTGCATTCTTTTTCTGAGGCATCAGGCTACTTCCAGTACTGTACAGAATACAGATCGTCATATCAAATATTGTACAATACACTCCTTTATCCTCATCAAATGATGGTCAAACACAGTCACTTACGATTTATTTACTGAGATTTCTTGGAGGCAGCATAAATTGACTTTCCATGTTACATACCTAAGTCAAGTATAATAATACTACTATTATTGTGTTTTTATATAGCGCTTAATACAAATGTCTATAAGCACTTTTTACATCAATTTCTACTTCTTTACAGAGGACTTGTTTGAAGTTTTACCCTCTTCCTCATGTATTTGATATTATCCTAAGCATTAAGAAATGACCCTTCTAGGGTGTATCATAAATTTCCACTTACCTGTAAGCATCGGCTAGTTTGACAAAGCCGAATTCCTTGGAGCAATAGAGGATGAGATCTTCAGAGACTTTACTCAGATGGACCATCGTCAAAGAAGCCCAGAAGAGAAACTCAGCGACAAAGTCACGCCCACTTGTACCTTCCAGGCTGTTGGGTGCAGGACTCGCAAATTTCAGCTCTGAAGATGACCAAAAAAGTATATACATCCTTATCAAATGATTGTTCAAATATGATATGATATGATCACATGTGAGACTATTCCATCTTTTTTCATGAAGAAGCGTGCAATAGTTTCCAGTACTATCCAACACCAGGACTTCACATAAATGTGTATAGAGTTAAGGGGTTTGCCTCTGTGCACACATAAGTAAGCCTATTAAATTTGGGATTTATTTGTCAGCGATAATGACTCTAAACAATCTTGAAATTTATTCTCTAAAGTCTGCACAAACAATACTACAAAACACCCATAAAATCTGAGTGATAATGATGTTGCCTTTAATTTGGACATTTTCTAAGTCATAAAAAGCATTATGCAAAGCAAACACAGAAGACATATATATTTTTGATACACTTCAGAGTAAAAAGAAAAGATCTACATACCGTTTGCCAGGAATTCTCTGTCTACATTAAATGGATTTCCAGCAAGAGCACCTCTATAATTGATGAGAAAAACAAATGTGAAAACAGATGAATACATTAAGGAAAAGGTGGGAGACAGAACACGAGGAATAACAAAATGAGAGATACAGGAACAGCATATGAAAACAGGAATGGTTGAGAGAGGACTGAAAAGGTGAAAGAGATAATCATTCATTTAAAATTAACTTCATGTATCATCAAGCTTAGAAGTAGTTTTAAGTGATCAATGAATCCTAGGAATACACAGTTATGAACAAAAATATGAATACTTTTCCTGGTTACAACGAATAGGAAATTATAAACAAACAAAACTAGATGGGCCTACGACTGCATGCAGTCGAAAATGATACCTCCGCCATGAAGCCATTTTACAAGCCAAAACAGAAGCAATTTTTAAAATTCAATTTAATCAGTTCATTAGCTCTTTAAGATACATACATGAGCCAAGTTTGAGGGGTTTTTTTCGCCATGTGTTCGTGTAGTCCCATATACATCTTTCTGTGTACAGTGTTTGTAACTTTACCAAATTTCTTATCATTTTGATGATTCCAGAACCTTGCAATACACACAAAT
>BEXV01000305.1:180909-201450 GCA_003118195.1 Hemicentrotus pulcherrimus | reverse complement strand
TTTTTTATTGACATTCTCTTTGTCCTTCTGCCCCACGATAAATGAGTATCGTGAAGATGAGGACAGAAAACAGTATTATTCTTTTAATTAGAAAAAAAAGTATCATCCTTTTTCTACACAATTTTTGTTCTGACTACAACTAGTCTCCCTATAACAAATAAGCATATCATGATCAAATCAATTTACATACAAGTGAAGCACCCTTTTGTAAAGAATAAATACAAACATGATATACACGGTCATAGAAGGACAAATGTTATCCATATTGCTTTCGTTATCGTTTTCTGTATTCGGTTTTGGATGATCATTGCTAAGTACACATTTATGAATGAGCACTGGAAAAAAAGGATATCCTAATTTAATTCTACAATACAAACATCATAAAATAATGAAGAATTCAGATTTACACATAAACTGTAGTTCAAAGTTGAAAGGATGTATTCCTTACTTGACACACACATAAAGGTATTCTGTAAACTACTATATTTCCGCTGGCTGATAAAAATATTAAATTTCTCCTGTCGAGTTATCCTGATTACTGATTTCCATTATTGCAGTTAGCTGAATAATTGAATATAATAAAACTGGAAATTTACAATTCACTTTATCATATTCATATTTCATATATTTGGACAGATTAAGTACACCATTGATGAAAATCGAGTCTGCAGTTTGCATTTTGGTTGTTGAATTATTCATCCAACTGAAAGAAACTTTCCTTAGATATACTTCAATGTGAAATTTTAAAAAGACCAGAGAAAAATTCAAAGTTACCATAAAGAAATGTATGTTTATAGTTATTTAACTACTGTTCTGTCCATTCCTGATATTGCATGTTCAGAGCCGGAATGGCTTTAACCCTGTGGTAAAGTATATGAGTTAATGCCCTTCTGGCTCCAAACACATTAAGATAACCTAAGAAAGTAACAGTGTGCAGTTACTCAGGAATTATCATTCACCCTTTTTTGGTCACAAAACAAAAACATGCATATAGTGGCCATTCCTGGGAAACTATGGGTTAACGAAAAAGCATTGAAAGCAAGATGGCCATTCTATACAGGTTGACCAACGTACTATCAGTTATGTACACACATACTGGGGCATTGGAACATGGTACAAAGTCTATTCCGAGAGACAAAAACATATGCTTTATTGTAATTATGAATGATGAGTATTGTCAAACCTGTCTACAAAGGCCAGTCATGAATATATAAAAAAGTATAGAGAGGTGGCCCTTCCAGATATTTCTTCTGAGAGGAGACAAGTTACCTCTATATCAAGGTGGCCACCGTGACAATTCTGACTGTATTTGCATGCCATCATTGTAATGCTTTTCGTATTAATACTGTCTAAATTGACTTGGTAGAAACAAAATGGACCTACAAGGAAACAAAGAAAGAAGAAAAAAATGCCCCAATGGATCAATAATCTTAATCCACCTCATATATATTCAGTCAAAAGACAAATTAAAAGGAGAATAACAGTGAACATAATCTATAATAAAACAAATTTCACTCGTGATTTTTCCTTATTCTCTTGAACCCTTTATTACAAGAAAAGTTGTTCAAATCTGTTTATTTCTTAAAAATGCATTGTAAACGATATTATATATATATTACAAAAATTGCAATAGAGACATGAACCTCTGACAACATGTCACTCAAAACTATACATATCACACTTCTACAGTACAGAGGCGATTAATAAATATTCACATGAAAAACTACACGAATCAACATGAAAAAAGAGAAGATTTATTATACATACTGATTGCAAGTAAACAACAAAAGAGGAATAAAGAATCACAATTGATGAAAGATTGAAAACAATCATAACAGATTTACAGACTTTTTTAATGAGTTCGTAGGCAGGAAAATAATAAATGATTGAATGTCAGTGCCTGTATTTCTTGTTCGAAATTGAGCCTTAAAAAATGACACGTCGCAATTGTGCATAGCCATGAGAACAATTAAACACAAGAATATTCTATTCTACTATCTATATTAAACATATACCTTAATTTGAACATCTTGATTTTGCATTTGCTTGCATCGATAAAAACAGACTGTACTTAATGTATACAAATAAATGTACAAAAGGCTACAAAACATTCTCTTTAATACAAAATAGCACAAATCAATATTCAAATTAATGCTTTATCTATTGATTCTAATTCAAGGTTCACTTTCTTTTCTATCTAAATAAGTTACATTATCAAAACAATCTTTCTATTCCTTTACAACACTACATAAAAATCATTCAAAGAATTTGGATATTTGATTTGATGGTTAAGTGTGTGACTAAATCTAACTAAAAGCAGTCAATATTATAACTTCTTCGCATGCTATTTCCTTTCATGATTTTGGAATGTTCAAGTGTTTTGCTACATGATCCTTTTTGCTTGTTCAGCCATTCTGCGTTGTAAAACAGAGTCCCATAGTTTCAAATAACGACCCCCTTCCTACGCACATTCCCATCATGGCAAGGAATATTTGAACAACCGAGTTAATTGGTTCCTTCCTTCAAATTGGCAACTTCTCCAGTTATCTTTTACTCTCACTGATCTAAAGGAAATCCAGGTATATGAAAAGAAAATACACTCACAGAAATCTGATAGGTAGTATAAACTATGAAAATATTTCTTTTTCAATATCTAAACTTTTTCAATAAGTAGCCGATTTTGAAACTTTAATGTATATTCTGTTAAAGATTCCTGGTGTCACACTAAATTTTGACAATTACGAAAAATTGCCATAAGATGAGCAGGAATTTGGCCGTTTCTACCCACGCCAGTAGTACACTTTTTATGGAAAGAAATATAAATGTAGAATCTCAAAGCCATATACTATGTAATGTTACTGTTTCCATGATGGGCTCATGCAAGGGGGAACAAATAAAAACTCAGCCAGTCATGCATCAACATTGCAATTCAAACTAAGACATTTTGAGATAACTTGGTGCACTTTCTCCCAATAGATTATGGAGATGATAAAAAGTTTACATTACAACCTCACAACCTTACACATTTTCAATCACAAAAAGTTGTAACATTAGGCATGCTGCAGCACTGAGTGGGTAGAAATGTTGAAAGGTGTTATTTGTTCTTCTTCTTCTTCTCGTGTCTCCTTAGATCAAGATTAATGTATCTTGATCGTTATTTGTTCAAAACCTGTGATGTTGTTGTGAGAAAGAGCGCCTTGTTACCTAAGGCACCGGCAGGCCCAGACCTACATCATCTAATAACCCACACGTCGAGCATTTGGACAGGTTAGTTATCCGGACAGTTGATGCAAACAGTAATTTGAAGAATTTCACAAGCAATTACTCATAAATAAAGACTTATGTTGGACAATATTTTCATGAAGGGTACATATTTATGATGGTTAGTGTTATTTGATGCATATTCTTTCATGAAATCCACCAGCAAACAAGTGAAAGCTTTACTTTTGTTAACTGTCCAAACACACAACTATGCCAACCTCTCTGATAACTAAGCCTCTACCATTTTAAAGGTATCATTGAGTGATGACAATTATTGTGATGAAGGTGGGTTTTGGCCTTTAATCTTGTTACTAGATATATGAAGCGAAACCGGTCCATATTACTGTACTAATATAATGTGTTGAGAGCCAGAAGGGCTTGTATACCCCTCTGGTGCTCAACGGTTGATATATCAATGCTAGCACATCGAGTTGCTTGTGTATCATGTCTTGTTAACAATCCATTCCACCTAATACTGTAAATTTCAACAACAACAAATTAACAATATCTTTCTTTGCTGAGATTCAAGTTTGTTTGCATGATCTTGAGTTTATTACGGGAGAATCGGCTAAGGATCTAATTCATATATACAAGTAGCTCTTGTTATTTTCAACAGCAACAGCAACAAAATCTGTTACTTTGAATATTTTAATACCCATGTCCAATGTGTAAGCACATAAAACAACAGCAGGAAAATTAACAAAGTCAGAATTGTTAAGGGAAATCAGGGAACAAATCAGCTGTTCAATTTTGTTTATTTTCCAGGAAGAAAAAAAAAGAAGGGAAAGAAGTTGTGAGATGAACAAAGAATAATTTGTTTAGCTTAGACACAAAAGTTCTTGCACCTTACTACACACATTTTGGAACTTGCGACCCAAAAATATACATCTGTATAAAAGTCAAAAGGAAAATTGAAATATCCTGATCAAAATAAACATATCACACAGATACAAATATCCATGACAAACCAAACAACAATGTGCCCATTGAATACATTACGTACATGGCTAAACTTCGTACAAATATTACACACAAATATAAATCAGTATGAGTAAAAAATCAAAAACAGAAAAATTGAAACATATCACACAATGTCTTTATTACTATTTCTATTTATATATGACCCTACTTACATCAGAATTGCATTAACAAGATGGGTGGGTTCACACCCAGACAATGATTGAGGATGAAATGACACAGGCTTGATGCAGCATTGTTATCATCGTTTCTCTTCGATTTCTACAAAAAAATGTACAACTGAGCTACCCAACTAGTCCCATATCCAAAATGATCAAGTAATGTACATATAAATTAAGTTGTATCACAAAACATGGCTAGATCACAAATATACCAATCACACAACGACCTGTCGGTCACTTCCCAGGGATTTCAACATGCGACCGACACATCCAGCATTCTATACGTTGCCGTGACAACAGCTAATACCTCAGTGCAATGCTTCTCGTTGGTTTGAATTTTGCATGCGTAGCAAAAGAAGGAGCACCAACATATATGGAATATATGCTTCTTTATATCAGTTTTCATTTTACACGAAACCACACCATATATCTCCATGACGATGCATCAGAAGCGGAGGAGCTGCGGCATGTAAACGCCTTTTGCTCCTCCAGACATCTTCTCTGGAGTATAAGCACATTCTAATACACATGTCTAGCCTAACGAGGATGCAGAGACTTAAACTATATAAATAAGTTAATACATATGGCTCTGCAATCTCGCAAATCTCACGATTGGCATCACACTTCACATTATTTGTTACTTCAGCAATAATTTACATACAAATCACTTCTTTGTTTCTCGAGGTATATGCAATAGACTTTTATCTAAACCCATCATCCAGCTTTCATCTTAAAACAAAACATGACTTCAAGTGAGGATAAATAGGATTAATTCCCTTCAGTTCTTGGAATTGAGGAAGAAAAAAAGAAAAAGAAAACCACATCTCTGTACTTGGAGATAGTGGTTTTAAAAAAATTGCACAATTAAATCTACATTATTGTGGCAATACTTATATGCTTACAAAGTACAAGTCCAAGACACACATGTCCTTTCTTGCATACTCAGTAGGAAAACAAATGCACAGGCCATTGAAGTTGATATACAAGAAAATAATTGCATTGTAAGTTGATTCATAATAATTGTCTTGTGTAAAGAAAATTGTTAAATACAATACTGACAATATATGAAAGCATTCAATGAAAGGGAGAAATTGGGACTATTCAATTTAAATTATTTCCTTGATTACTTCTCCCGTACAAAATTGAGACATTTTATTCATGATAAAGGTTTAGGTCAACAATGAAAGATATTTCCCACTCCAGTCAAAAATACATGTGATGTATAGATTAGAATACACTCTAACTTAAGTTCAGTGGTTTCCACTCCTTAGTATACAAACACTTTACCCCCAATGTTTTGGGTAGCCAGGAACAAATTTAAAAGATAACCTGACAGAACATATTTAACTCCCATTTTCGACATGTTCGTAGTGAAATTTCCTACAACAGAGCAACAGAAATTGCATTCATTCTGCACAAAAGTGTTTTAAATTCGATTTCTTGACGATATATCCTTGAATGATATGGAGATGAGAATCAGGAATCATGAGTTTAATTGGTAGTACTGGTCATCTTTAATATTGAAGTTAAAAACAAAAATGCAAATGAAGTATTAGATGGTGCTGGACCAAACCAAACTAAAAACACCTTTTCTTCAGGGAGTTGAACCTTCAAATTTCTCCTCCGTCCCAGGACTATTTAGGATGCAGCTAGCTTTGTTACAAAGCAAATAATGCTGTTTTAGTTTAAAACTTTACAATATAACTTGCAGCACAAATTTCCCAGGACTTTCCTTCATAATAGCTTGCATTTGTCTGATTGAGAGAGAATGTAACAAACCTAGTTTGCAATTTTCAAGGGGTATTTAAACATTGATGATACAAGTCAACCATCTAGAGCGTTCCAATGTGGCCCATTCTTCATAAAAAGCGCAGCATCTCTTAAAGGGAGCAGCAAGTTGTAACATTATACTCTGTGTTCCTTGTGGCAGCCAGTGGTGACAAAGCAGCAACGCAGGAACATAAATAAAAACTTAAAATCTCCTTAAATGAATACAGCTGGTCTTGCCAATTTGAAATTTCCCGGTGGCACCTTTACACAATATATATCTGTCAAAAGGTAAGGTTCTTGCTGACACCTCTTCAGTGTATGTGATGGATGTATATTCGTTGCAGCATTCTTTGCTCGATTGAAATAATATAGCACATTTGTTTTCATGGAGCATATCACACACCTTTAAAATATAACTCTGCTCCTCTGTCACAGGTCAAAGGTCAGTACAGGTCAAAGGTCACATCACAAGGAGAGGATGATGGAGAGGGCGGGGGCAAATCTGTCGGTATTGCTCAACTCAGTCAAGAACTGGGGCGGACATGGGTGGAGGAGACGGGCGCTAACCAACAGTCGAGGCACTAGCTATAAATATTTTCTTGGCAATTCTTGTATGATCTCCCTCCTTCATCAACACACAGTAAGGCTTGGAATATAGAGATAAGTATCTGGACAAGACGTTTTTTCATTGATTGCCTTGGGTGGCTGGTGGGTGGGGGCGGGGCGTGGTCCCCTCCCGGCCGTCTCATCAGTCCCACGGCTGGGGTGATGGGGGCAGCTCCGATGCACTGGCTACTGACGAACTGCACAGGGTGGATTAAAAGAAAAAGGGAGAAAAAAAAAAATGCATTTGTTAATATTTAATTCATGATGTGAACACCGAGAATGAGCACAAGTCCCGGGATGTCATATATACAACAGCGATTCTAAAGTCGCATAACAAATCATTCAAATTGGGCTCCATCACATCTAACACACCCTCGTCAATTGATAACTAATTGCGCTTTGCTTAGGTATATTTAGGATGTTGATCAGTAAAAACATGATTTTGACAGGAGACTGAATCAACATATAACATTCTTCTTTCCCCTATCTCAGATCTTTCCATCTAGGACATGCAGCATCATGGTGCACACTGACTTGCTCCTGCTAGCTAAATCCAAGACAGGTAAAAAGCGACTCATGGTTGTCCAGATGTGATCATTCGTTGAAAAAACACGAAGTTATGAACCCATATATCTCAAATCTACCAAAGTGGTGACAAAATTCCCCAAAAATTGGATTTTCATTATAAAATTTTCTGAATCAGAAATACAGCAAAAAATGGCAATAATGGCTAAGGCAATTATGGACATGTATATGCTTTCTAGAAATTTGAGATGGATGAAAGGAAGAAATGTATGGTGAACATCTGATGTACCGGTACACAAGCTACAAAATTTATGATGGCTGTCTAAATGTTGTTGCAGATCTACAAGTAATCTTTGTATGTATAAATTTCATGCACAGTGGAGGATGTATTTTGAATCCAATGGGAATCCTGCTATTGCTGTTATGGAACAAGAAAATCCTGGCCAAAAGAAATCTGTAATTTCTGAACCACAAGAGCTCTGCAGCCTGCAGAAATAGAGATTTGGAATCAACAATAAATACAATCAAGCTTCCCAACAATTTGTGATACCACTTGAACGAGGATAGAGGGTGATTTCCAATCAATGAAATATTTTCAAGGTATACATGTACAACTTTTTATAGAAGTTATTTATGGTAGATGACTTGAAAGTGATATACACGTGACATGGTGATTGAAAATGTGCGATTGTGTTTCAGTAAGTGTGTGTGTGTGACTATGTAATTTTCCTTTAAAGCAGCTGTGCGAAGATTTAAAAAAAAAACTTATTTTATTTTTATTATTGCAAAGGTGAAACTTTGTTTGGACAATTTTATCAAAATTCAATGCTTGGAATTATTCAAAGTGACATCTCAGCAGTGTTCAGAGAGCTCTTCAGGTGCTATGCCGGGGCTGTATTTAAGCGTTTTGTAATTGATAATAATAATTAATTTGAATGTTTTCAAGCGTCGAATTTTGATAAAATATATATTGTCCAATCAAAGTTTCACCATTGCAATAATGAAAATAAAGTTAGTTCTTAAAATCTTTGCACAACAGCTACTTTAACAGGTACTTTGTTCATATCACCTCCATAGAAAAAGAAGAGAACATGATTTTGGTACAATATGTAAAATGATCTACATATGTGTTCATTTGCTAAGAGGGAGGGGGATGGGTGGGGGCACATTAGGTGAACCTAATTCGATATCCAAAACATTTCCATTTTATCAATGAACTCTGTTTGTTTACAATAGAGCCAACATGTACATGGAGGTTAATTTGGTAACACGTTTCAGGCGACTTATAGGGGAAGTTTGTTGCTTGAGATGTCTTTCATGATCATGAAAATATTGATGATAAAAGATACAGTTGCATGTCATACACCTCTCTCAATTACTTACTATTGAGACATGTCTTAAAATGAAAGGATGTTTTCTCTTAAAACTGCCATGCCTGCACTCTCCTTTGAGCCATTCATATATAGAAATTCTGTCAAATACAATACACAAACTCCTGAATGACTGCAGAAAAGTTTGTATCATTATTGCCAGAACAAGATGCCTCTTGTAACTCACAAATGTCTTGATCTAGTGTACAGGCTTGGTTTAAAGGTAGAATCTCTGAAAATGCTGTCTACTCAGAGAAGTCAAATTTTCTTGTCCCCCTCCTCCTCCCCATCCCCACCCCCTTCTCCCCTCCTCCATCCCCTCCCCTTTCAGTCCCCCTTCAACTTTCTTGCCGCTCTCCCTTCAAAAATCATAATAAATTGGAATGAATCTTTATTTCAACGTAAAGTGCATCTTTTCAGTCCCCAACTTACACCCCCCTTCTTTATCCACATGTACAGTAAATGAAATAGGCATGTGGTTTTGTTAAGGGCAAATTTACTGAGTTTTCACTGTGAGTTAATCTCTAGGGAAAGCTCATGAAGCATCACACTTTAGCCATGAAGCATCACACTTTAGCCATGACGTTTCAACTTTAAAAATAAACATTTGGTTTTGAAATATACATTTTAAGGGTATATTCTAAAGTACCTATAAGTAGTGAACCTTCCAATGCTGATAATTCAATCCCAACCACTCAGAAGAAGTGCTTTGATCAAGCCATATAATCATGTTCACCCCCACACATGTTAACAGTGGTTTGCGCTTGGCTGGGAGGAATTGAAAACATGCTTGATCTCCATTAAATGAGTTTTTTTCATAACCAATAAAATTAAACAACATTCATAAAAATGTCAACATTTTTCTAGTCTAGTACCGGGTAATACAAAAGGATTATTTTAAAGTCCAAAAAATTTCTTCGCATGTTTTTTAAATTTCGGTAGAATTCTTTCCGTAAGCATTCTCTGTTTCTTGTTTGATGTTGTTAATGCATAAATACATAGAAGAATAATGGCAATGAGATGTTTTCCTTCTCGTGTAGCACCAATACAAACTGAAAATTCATGTTCAATGAAAAGGATGACTGGTGACTCTTCATGCATGAAACAAAGATCAACGAAAACAAGAAATTATTCAAAGTAAAGCACCGAAAGGAGAGAAAAATTAAAACTTAAATTACAATGATAATCATAAAAACAAAAAGATTTGAAAGAAAATAGAGACAAAAAAAATGACTGTTTGATAATTTGGATTGGAACAAACCTGGAATCAGTAAATTGGCAGCGTCTGACGGTACATCAAAAACCTTTTTCCCAGTCCTACATGAAAACAGCCTCAGGGGGGAAGGGGGGATAGAAATGGTGCGATGGAGCGGACACCATTTTAAAAGAAGAGTTATTCATTAGTCTTTTGGTGAAAGGAGGGTGATGATGAAAATGATCGTGAGAAGTATTAAAATCATTTCCTTTATTTGTCTGGGACAAGGGTGATATTATTGTGCAGTTGTTTTAATAGACCAAAGTAAGAAGTTTTTTAAGAAAAAATTCACCTCATTTTATCACCTAGCTATGTAGCAGCTTTAAATTACCATTCCACTGCTTGACCAGGAAGTGAGATAGAGATATGGTTTAGAGAGGTATGGAAATACAAATGAATAAATTGAGACTGCACCACACAAACCCACTGTTAAGATTAGGTTATCGAATTGAAAATAAGAGAAAAGATTATGTACTGTGTGCATCTGAAGTTGCTATAAGAGCCTACATTTAGCATCTTCAAGACTTATTTTGGAAATATTTTAGACCCAGCTTGGGTTTCCAGGGGTTTCTTTTGAGTCATGAACACAACTGCCATGTTTTAAAGTGTTGGGGGATCTTAAGCTTTCACCCACAATCAAAGCAAAATAAAGAGAGAAAGAGAGAACACATACATAATGATTACGCAAAGAAATCATAAGACCTTAAATGTTAAGGCAAACAAAACTAATAGAACGCCAAACTTATCCTAACTTCTGTCTATACAATCATTTGAATGTGGGTAATAACTTCCGTGCATCCTATTGAACGGAAACATAAAAGAATACTGGGGGTGTAAGACGAGACATTATTCATATTAGAAAATGAAATTATAAGTTTTACGTGTTAGTAGAATCCATGCAAGAAAAATGAATAAGCCGAATCAATGAAACAAAACAGCCTATGATCTTGTACGGATGCAATTCTAAGAACGGTTTTAAAGTTGCAAAACCTTCTTGTATTTGTTTGGTAACTTTGGGCCCCACTTGAGTTCATTTTATGCTGATCCATTACATCTAGTCGAGCAAATAACAATCAAAGAACCTCCAGCATTTAAACACATGTACATGTTTATTTTCTAAACAGTTTTTATATACATGCGTAATAATTCTCACCAGTAGAATCTTGTATACAATCACAAGGCACTTGACTCATGAAATGTGTACAGTAATTGTCAATGAAAATGGTGATGATGTAAATGCTTATTCGTTTCAAAGTGAAATATATAAGTGCAATGAGATATATAACACGTGATTAACCTGATGTAGCAAATACTATGACCTACATGTGTATATGCATGAAGCAATTTAAGTGACAAGAATACAACAAAAGTTGCAAAGTATTAAAAGATTTGTGGTGCAGATCAATGTCTACTTTGATTACCAATAATTTTTTTTTATAACTTGGACAGACATGAATTTGTTTTCTATATAATCTTTTTTTAAAGCCCTAGTCTCAGGATCTAAATTTTCTTGTGTGATTTATCATGTGTTTTAGTTCATTATCTGCTTTCAATAAAACCAACGTGACAGAACTCCTAAATCGTTCAGTTATGCTGTATTCGCTCAAATTTTAATAAAAATAACACCTAAAACTTAACAAGCATTAATTAAAATGATCTTTGAATTCAGATTTGGGGCACAAAATTAATTGTATATCACTAGCTTCCATCATGTGTATGTTAGAAGGTGATGAACAGAAGAAAGCAAGAAAAGGATATTAAGTTGATTAGAATTAACCTCAACACTCACAACATTCAGGCAAAGGGACAGAAAGACACATACTGAGCGGTTACCAAGAAAGAGAAAATCAAGAGCTACAGTGCTTGAAAGAACCGTCTTCAAGTTCCCTCCCATATAATATTCAAGAAAAAGAATCATAGATAACAGCCGAAATTTGTATCAATTTGTGCAAATAGAAGATATTTTGAATACATTCGAGTACAAAGTCTCAATAAAATTGACTTCTATCATAAAGGTATGTATTTATTAAGATGACATGGAAGGTTCATTGGTTTTGCTTTCTAAGTTATTTATATAATTGGAATTACAGATATCAACCTCTATTTCTTCTTCTTAAAAACCTATGAATGGAGTTCGGCAAAAACACAAAAAGTGCATTTACAAAAAATTCAACTGTTCATCTACTCGATATAAGAGAGAGATTTTCTATTGTAGGATCCGATAGATTACATAAAGGTTTTAACTATGGCTATAAGTTCAAGCACTGTAGCTTCTACATCAGTTCAGGAGGGGCAATGGGAGGTGACTGACATGCAGGACTGGGCGATGACCACCATTTCAGTCTCCAGCAGAACTTCAACCATGCATTGCGAAAGGTTCACCATGGGATCCACCTTTTGAAGGTGCACCGCAACAAGCTCACCAATCGTGGTACAATATCAAACATTCATTAATGATGATGTACCATCTAAGGTGCAGCAATAAAAGCATACCATCAATGGTGAACCACCAAAGGTGACTGACTGAAACTGTACCTTTAACAGTGCACCATCAAAATTGCATCAAAGGTTCACCAATGAAGGTGCACTGTTAATATTGTACCATTTAAGAAGCACCACTGAAAGTGCACCGTCAAACGCTCAGCAATGATGGTGCTCCAAAGACGGTATACCATTGCAGTTCACTTGTACTACCAATGTTGTACCACCAAAGGTGCACCGTTGCATCACTGATGGTGCACCACTGATGGTGTACCACTAGAAGGTGCATGCACTGATGGTACGGATGGTAGGAAGGTTTATTAATCAAGCATGACAAAAGGCATGCAAGGATTTCAGCGATTCTAGGACCACTTTAGCTTAAGGTCTCTCTCGCTGGCAGCATAAAATACTCCTCAAATGTGAGTCTCAACACTGAAACTCTTAGAGAGGGAAGCAAATCAAAACCTTCTGGTTTGATTCGCCTTCTAGCCCTTTGTCTTTCTTGCTCTCACCTTGCAAAACTCTTGAAGGCGGCTGATTGCGGGTTGATGCATAGAGGTACGGTGTTACCCTGATGTCTGTCGGTGATGAATTTGTGTAGCGCTTCTGCAGAGGGAAAGAAAATGACACCCAGGTGCAAAAAATAGAAGATAAACAAAAAATCAGAATACATGTATTTGACGACGAGTTCTTATACCAAGAAAAGGTTACAGTTGTGAGCTTTCTCATTCTTTGTATGTAAGTTTGGAAGAATATCATGGTAGAATTTCCCCTGAAACAATATTTGAAACACAACAGGATAAAGCTGAAAAGTTTAGACTGAACTTTCCAGCCACATGTGAATGTGTATGTGCCTCAGAATAGAATTTCTAGATAGACGGCGTTATAAAAACGCCTATTATTATCATTATTATTATGCAGTCCCATATACTTGTTTGTTTCATGTTGGTTATTCTAAAACCTTGCACCATCTACATCAATTCTTATGTACTACATAATCAACCTTTTCCCAACATCTTCCAGAGAAAACAAGAAACTCATCCATAGTGTGACCTCTCACCTTTGACCTGTGATACTGTGTGGAGGTCGTCCTCGTACAAACAGTCGAACCTCTGAGGGGCAGCAGGTTCAAACTCGCCGGTGTACTGCCGGCCTGCCGATGTATTGTGGCAGCAATTGCACATGCATGTGTGGTAACGTAACCGCCCCTCGTCAAGGTAAGGGTGCGCGAGGGCGTCGATACATGAAATCCTTTTGTCCTGTCAAAATCAATAGAAGGAAAAATAGTTTAATCAAGGTCTTTTAGAGTAGTTGTTTTTCAATAAAAAGTAATAATGTTATTACTCTTTTACATTTTTTGACAGGGAGACACAGAATTACGTCATCATCATCATCGATATACAGGTGTAAGGTAATAATCCTGTAGGTCTCCTGGTCGTCTTCCAAAATATAAGTTCAATCGACAGTTTGCGACTTAAACAGAGTGCAAAATACGTGGATGTCAGGTTACATAAAATTGGCCAGCAAGTATGGAAGGATCTATTGTAAATACATTATACTCGATTGAAACATTTCTATCATATTTCATCATGCATTCGTATCATTGATATTTTCATTGAAATTTCAGAATACATGTAGCCTAAAGCAAATCAACAAATGAATGTAATTGTAAGTGCTTTGTTATTCATGTTATTTCACGATACAAGTGGACTACGCCATTTGGAAAGAAGTCATTGAAATTCAGGATCGGACGTTAATTAACCGACCACCAAGGTCTTGCTTAGTTGACATTTCCATTCTAATCAAGGAAGTACTCGAGTCTGAAAAAACAATAATTTTGATCAAGCCCCAGAACTGATTACCAGTTCCGGTATACAAGCACTTGTGTGAATCTACAGCTTCACACAAAAAGAATATGTATTGAATATTTTCAACTGATATCCAACCTTTGAAAGAAGTTCATTGGTGTCAAATCAGAAAGATAAGAGAAACAGAATAGAAAAAGTTTGAACAAAATCAGACAAATTCTGAGTATGTTATGAATGTTTAACCAACTTGCAATTAGAATGATCATCCTATGCAACAACAAAGAAGAAGAAGATGGAGACAGAAAAATGATGAAGAACTACAAGGCGGGTACCTACGTAACCCATCAGAAAAAGAAGCTTACCGGATTGAAGACGAGCATTCTACTGAGTAAGTGGACAGCTTCATGAGTGGCGTGGCTGGAGAGACCATATAAAGCTGAGAGGCAAGGCTGTAAGACAAAGAGATTTGTGATGGACTTCCGTCAGACAATGTTATAAAACATTGATCCTCCGATCGAATATCAGATCAAATAAGAACCAGGGTTTACCAAGAAGTTTATGAGGGCAATATTCTTAAATGTCTTCTGGATTTGGCAACAGTCTAGTAGACTCAAATTTAGATACATTAATAAGGGACTACCGTATTTACCGGCGTAAACGCCGCAGTATTTTCGGGAGAGAAAAAATCAAAAATTCGGGGTGCGGCGTATATGCGGCGACAGAGTAAAAAAAAAATTTGCACATATGGGACTACGAATGGTACAATAACTATACCACTATGGTAAAGGACATTTCCTCACATCTTACCGACAATTTTACCTTGCATTGTTGACATGAAGACGAAAATAAACTTCCAAAAACAACATATGCCGATAGATCTTGATCCAAGTTCGTTCCAATGCATTGTAAAAGTAAAAGAAGGGCCCGTTTAACGAAGCTGCCCCGAAGCAGTCAACATTTTCAATCCATTTCAATGTATACATCACAGAAAACTGCAAGATACTGTATCAGTGCTTGATGGCCGAGCGGTATAAGGCGGTGACTGTAGTCACATCGCCATCAGGATTGCAAGAGATCAAATCCCGTCATTGAAAAAAAAAAAAAAATTGTTCTTTTTTTCTTGTTCTTTTTTAAGATCAAAATCGGGGGTGCAGCCTATACGAGTGTGCGGCGTCATCGCCAGTAAATACTGTATAATGGTTCTTTATAAATGTAATGCTTCCTGGGAGAAATTTCAATTATTTAAACATATTTGTGGCTTACACCAATATATATATATATAAAATGGTTCTTTATGGTCTTTCTTAATGCAATGTTGCATGACCAACACAGTACAGTATATAGGCAATTCTTTGAATCGATCCTGTATGAAAAATCATTATGTCTCCTTGTCCACATTTTTTATATCTAAAAAATGTAGAATCTCTTGATTTCACCACTAAATAATATGGTGCTTTTCTGGTTTCACTAACATTAGTTGTAGTCATATCAAGATAGCTTTCATTCATAGATGAAATATATAGATAAATGTCTTATCTTGAAAAGGTCAATTTGTGCCTGATTTTTGCCTACCGGTTTATGTGGCATGCGTAGGAGGTGAGCCCGTGCTCCGTCACAGGCGTACTTCATATCCTCCATTGAGGGCGTCCCAAGAAGATCTGTGATTAAATTGAGCTGTAAAGGAAAAGACAAGGGAAAATGGCATCAATTACGATGAGTTCATGCAGTCATCCAAAATGTCACAAAAATTCAGTACCAAAAATGCAACCAAAACCTAAACAGATAACTTGTAATTGTAATGATGATATAATTTCATGCATAAGGACTTGGCAATTTCTCTACTCCAACTGTAGAATATTCTTTTTCATCTTGACTCTGACTGTATGACGTACATCATACAATCATAGGTTTAAGTAATTATCTAAAGACTGGATGACAATGCATGTAAGGGTAAGTGAGGGCCTTTAAAGAAATAAACATGTGCCAACTTGGCTACACGGATCATCATCCAGGGCCCAAGTTAAAGTCAAGCATTTGGTCAGTATTAAAAATTGTGCCCACAGCAATTAAAAATGGAGCACATAACGTATAATACTGGTTAAAACTGAGTTGTATGATATGTTTAAGGGATTTATCACCTATACTCAATTGAATCAAAATTTTTTCATTGGTTGGGACAATCAAGGGGAAAGCTTGCCTCCTTATATATTTTCAAGATTGGTTGAAGCCGAAACTACATTATGTACTCACTTGCGTGATTGGACTTTGGGCCTGGAAGAGGATCCGTCTGCCTAGGAGCTCCGCAAAGATGCAGCCCACCGACCACATGTCCACGGCCGAGGTGTAATGTTTGCTCCCTACCAGGATCTCAGGGGCGCGGTAGTACTGGGTCACGACCTCCTGGGTCATGTGTTTGCTGGTGTCAGGCTCCTCCACTCGGGCCAGACCAAAGTCACACACCTGCAGACAGAAAGAAAAAAAGGTTTACTATTGCATCAGTGCTATAGGATTAGGGTTAGCATTATGGTTAAGGTTATATTAAAGGTTGTAACTGGCTTTTGGGGTTAGGGTTGGCCGGTACTTTATACAACACCTATGTGGATCCTTGTCATTTGATTGGAGGATTTTTGGTCACATGATATTCAATAGATGTTATATTGCACGGTCGTGCATTTTTGGTTATATGCGCTGTGCATTTTGGGTTATATGCAGGCTCCGTACCTCTCTGACATGCGCGATTGTATCCCTGCGTGTATCTGACGCGAAGGCAATCTGAATGTAATCGAGAAGGCTTGACTCCAACTTTAATATAAGGAGTAAAGCATAATTTGTTGATTAACGTTCTATTAAATCTTCTTCAATGTTGTATAAAAGAAATAATGAATGTTTTTCATTTGTTCAATAGTGCGAATATTTTCATTCGTTGAAAGATTAACGTTAATTCTACTCAACTCGGCTGACGCCTCATTTGAATAGAATGTTAATCTTTGAACTCATGAAAATATTCACACTATTGAACTCATAACCATTCATTATTTGTATAATATTCACTGTTGGTTGCAAAGTTGATGGGACTTTGGTAAGTGTCAGAAAGTGATCATGGTGAACTTTTCCAACTGTATTCTGATAAAGAATCCTTGTATAAAGGAAAATATCCTGTTAGAGAAGCCCAAGAGGAACTCGAATAATTTCTTAATTAAGGAATGATAACTAAAAAAGATAATTAAAGTCATAGTGAATTTTCAGGTTCATCTCCAGTTGGAAATTAATTAACACATTTCCAACAAATTTAATGCTAAAGGCATGACCTGAACTAGGGCCAGGAACTTGGATCAGACTATGGCTGTCAGAAGAGATTCAGGGAAAGTACCAATATGATTGAGACGTGTCAGCCTAGAAAGCGAGACAAGAAGAAATACTTTGAGTTCAAGAGACAACACAGGAAGGTATCAATGATCATGCAAGTTCTTCAAGACCAATCAGTGTGATCCCTTCGGCAGTGCGATGACAATCATCAAATAATATGCAACACTTCTGGCCAGCCCTACAGGAAATCAAGGACAACCACAGAACCAGAGTGATCGAGCCACAGATAGACCAGGCCGAACAACATGTCATGAGTCACACCTAGCCTAGGTTAGGAACATGGGCAAACAAAGGCAGTGTTCATACATGGCAAAGTTACACATTGACTGAATAGAACAAAGTCCAAACTCTCACCCTTGTTTAGAAAAGACCGTTTCCAGCTAGATTTATCACAGTTAGGGAACAACAGTTAGATTAAATAAGAAAAAAAAAAAAAAGAAAGTTGGTAGTGATGATTTACTGATCTGTTCTTGATTCTTTTCTCATAATCATCAGAATTTTAAAGATAGAAGTTGTGTCCATACCCTTATGCCAGGAATGCACACAACCATATTACGATACTGAATGACTGTACAATACATGTAGGCCTATGAACCAATCACTAGTCATCACAGTACCAGCCAGCATGATGCTTGAACGATAGTCAAAGCCACAACCACAAAGCCATCACAGTTAGAGTCCTTGTTCCCCATCAGCCACCTCATTGACATACACCCCAACGTTTTATAAACGTCACATGAACGCTGGGCTGAACACACGCATAGACAATGGGGAATGTGTACCTACATAATATAAAATAGTGTTCATAAGAGCCACAAAGCCATCACAATTAGAGTCCTTGTTCTCTATCACCCAACCTAACGATTTGCAAACATCAAGTGAATCCAGATATGAACACACCCATAGACAATTGGTTATTATAGCCACAAAGCCATCACAGTTAGAGTTCTTGTTCTCTGTCAGCCAACCTAATGATTTGCAAACGTCAGGTCAACCATGGTATGAACACACCCATAGACAATGGGGAATGTGTGTGCCCACAGAATAAACAAGCGACTCGGCTGGTGTGTTTTAAAGCAAAGGAGCGTGAAGGAAGTATGACTGGTATCAACCCATGCCCAGCTTCCACAGACTAATGAGTTCATACCGAGTTATAACAACATGATGTCATCCTTCTATCCATAAATTTGAGGACATTTGTCATATCTATAAACTAATTGTAGTTGGGATCAGTATCAGGTGATCTATAGCGTGAGCAATACATGTATGATTGATAATTCATATATAACCATTGACAATTATAAGTTCAATAAGCATTGCTTGCACCATCAGGACGATTACCATATAAATTATTTTGTTCTGTATTATTTATAATTGTATTATAATTGTGTTTTATTTTGTAATGTCTTGTTTACGTCTTGCATCTGTTATATTGTGAATTTTATTGTTTTGTATTTTCCACATTTGTCATTTATGTTATGAGTCCGTGCTCCCACTTCCCTCATGCCTTCGGCTTTATCGGATGCTAATGATCCAGTACACTTTTCAGTGTTAATATTGTATGTGATTTTTTTATGAAATAATAAATTGAATCGAATACCAAAATTGCTTTCACACAATATATTTCCCTGTCTTGTATTTTCATATTCCATTTTCATACTACATGAGAACCGCCTTCTTGTATAATGTTACTGTAGCACTTAATAGGTCTGTTGAGGCCTATAAAATACTAAACCCCCTGCTATTCATATTATAACCCTTGCTATTTTACTACGACCCATGCTAGTACGTTGAACTAGGCAATAACTACATGTAGTTATACTACATCCCCTGTACTATACACATGCTCTCCAGGCTACCCCTTTCTCTGCAAACATGTAGGCCTGCAGAGAATCTATACCACTGTGACTGGTGCATGAGGCAACAAACTTGATGGTCTAAACGAAGCTACAATCTACATGTAATATACAATGTATTTCTCCCCATTGCTGGCATTCCAGAATGATGATGGATCCATGTGGTGATCGAATGCCATCAGCAGCAGGCTTCATCCTGCCTGCCTGCCTGCTCCAGGGAGTCCCCTTCTCTTTGCCTGTCTGCTCTCATTCATACACAAACACCATCCACTATGATGCTGGACTAGATGAAAGGGTGGTCACACCCCCATTCAGATTAACATAATTGATTGTATAGCTATAATTAGACAAAAAGACATACCTACATATATATAGGACTACCTGAAAAGGCTGGTCATACCACATTCCAATAAATTGTCATACGTTCCTTTTACATTGTACATGTATGATATTCTTAGGCACATTATTATCAATATCTATACAGCTTTCTTAAAACAAATTTGTAGAAAGTTTCCTCTCGTGTGAATGCCCCCCCCCCTTTCAAGTAAGCACAATATATGGGATTTGATTCACAGGGGAAAAGCTAGGAAGGGCATAAATTATGCATTTTCCACAGAACAGATCAGAAACCAAACTCCTTTATTGAGGGATGTCATTTTGATCTGTATGATTCCAGATTCGTACAGATCTGTGCAATCCACTGGTATGGAATTGCAAATTTTAGCTTATTTTCCTAACAATGCAAGCATAATGGAAAAATCTCTAACTTTATACTTTCTCGTGCACTAGCTGCGATATTAAAGAAAGATGGCCAATCGCATTACTAGTTTACCATCAGCAACCAAAAAAGGGAAAATGTTGTACAATACCGTAAATCTCAGTGTATAAGACGCACCCGTGTATAAGACGCACCCCGACTTTTGAGATTAAAAAAAAAAAGAAATCCGACGGCAGGATCGAACCCGTGCCGGCACACACATAGATTGCCTCCCATAGCCAGCGCCTTAGACCTCACGGCTATCGCGCACCGATGCCATCCCCGGAAGTTTCTAGTAGTGTATACATTGAAAGGGATTCAAATGGCGACTTCGCGTGCTGGATACG